>PVKE010024542.1:0-23735 GCA_004027555.1 Craseonycteris thonglongyai | reverse complement strand
GATGATGTCTGAAGCTCTACTTCCCAGGACAGCCCTCTCTTCCCTCTGCCTGGCTCAGGGCTTTCTGCTAGCCCAGGCCCCCCCAGGGGCTCTCCCTCACTGTGCGAGTCAAGGTGCTATATTTCTACCTGTCCATGTAGTCACTCAAGTCTGTTCCCCACTCGGCTTCCCACAACAGCTTACATTATATAAGTATTACAGCACAGTGCCCAAGCACAGACACTGGGTCTGATATTGCTCACCAGTATATCTTCACAAAAAATAAAAAATATATATAGGGTTCAGCAAAAGTATCACTCTTGATGGGCACATAATACGATGTATGAATGATGTGATGTGGACTTATATATCTGTAAACTGTCTAATTGTTACCAACCAATGTAACCTCATCAAATTTAACAATAAATTAAAAAAAAAAAAAAAAAGAAAAAAAAAGTATCACTCTTTTTAAAGCTTGAGTGTGATATTGTTATGTTACAGAATTAGGTGCTTGTGATTTTTTTTTTTAACATTTAATTTTTGTTTTTGACAGAGACAGAGAGAGACAGAGACAGAGAGAAGGGGGAGGGCCCAGAGTAGTCTCCATAGTGACACGTCATTAGTTTTTTTCAACATGGTTTTGTTCCACACAGGTTGGCTGGTGCCGCGCAGGGCAGGAACTGGACTAGGGGCCTCCTGCATGGGAAGTATGCCCCAGTTCAGCATATGGTCTGCACAGGCCGGGGCTGGGATTCGATCCTCAGTCCCCAGGGCTGCAAAGTGAGCGCTTAACCCACTGAGCCATCCTGGCTTCCCCAAGTGCTTATGATTCTATAATAAAAGATTTGATATAGATGACCAGCTGATAAAAAAAGGGCATTACTTCTGCTAGATCCTGTATATATAAGATATCAATCTATCTATATATTACATATATTACTATTATATATATTATATAATATAACTATATAACTATACATGTAACTGTGTACGTATAACTTTGTATATGAGGGCTGTCCAGAAAGTATCCAGCCATATAACCATTCTCATTGTATTGGCAATGGCTGATTTTTTCTGAACAGCCCTCGTCTATCTATCTTCTATCTACCTATTATCTCTATCTATCTAATCTATTATCTATCGATCTATCTATCTATCTATCTATCTATCTATCATCTGTCAGTCATCTATCATCTCTATCATCTCTCTCTCTCTCTCCCTCTCTCTCTAATCTAGTATCTATCTATCTTGTCCTTTTGCTATTTTTTTTCTTTTTCAATTTCCTGAATGTAGGAGGCAGTCGCACCCTATTCTGCTTGTTTTCTGAGACTCTACCTGTGCCTTCTGCCCAGGAATTTTCTATCCTAAATTTCTCCAACTGGGGACATGTATACCAGCAGAGGGAGGATATAGTCTGAAGTGGCATTGTGAAAGGAGTGAATTGCGAAAGGAGTGAATTTCAAGAAGAGAAATTTGAATACACATTTGGGAAATAGTTTGAGACTTGGGGGACCACGTTAGAAACTTCATTGTTAGCCTTCTGGGCTCTGGACCATCCCTCCCTGCCAGAGTGCTCTAGGCAGCTTGCCCTACATTGTCAGTCTCTCCCATTACATCAGCTTACATCTACCTGCCTTGGGTTACAACCAGCAGGGGTGGTAAAAGAGGAGCGGTGACAAGTGTATCAAAATCTCTGCTTATATCCGTGGAGGGGGCTGAGCCTGAGTGTTTCGGCAACATTCCACAGCACAGTGAGAAGGGCAGGGAGAGTGGAATGGGGAAGGGAGACCGAAAGTTATACTTTCACAGCATTTGATGACCAAGCCCTGGTCAAAATCTTCCTAGTCAGGATCAGCTAGGTTTTGCTGGAAAATAACCCTAATATCTTGATTTTTTAATCTGAACACTATTTCTCCCTTAGGCTACACATCTGACACTCATCTGGGGGATTGTGTCCCACGTAGTCACTCAGGATTGCAGGCTGATGGAGGTACCATCTTAGCACATGCTGTCATGATCACGGTGGCAGGGGAAGGGAACGCTGTGATTCCTTCTCTGGAAGTAACATATGTCACTTCTACTCATAACTCATGCCTGACTTGTTGCATGGGCAATCTGGCTTCACAGGGCTGAGCGCTCTAGTCAACTTTTATAGATTTTTAAAAAGATTAATTTTAGTGTTTGACAGAAAGAGAGAGACAAAGAGAAGGGGAAGGGTCCAGAGCAGTCTCTATAGTTGTACATCATTAGTTTTGATATGGTTTCATGTCACAGGTGGATGTAGGGCTGTGCAGGATGGGAACCCAACCAGGGGCCTCCCACATGGGAAGCACACCTGGGTTAGCATATGGGTCTGCATGGGCTGGGCTGAGACTTGATCCCTCATGGCTGTAAGGCAAGCACTCAACCTGTTGAGCTATCCTGACATCCCAACTTTTATAGACATTTATAATCAATGATTTGACATTCATTAACCCCAGGCCTAACCTAATAGCTAACATTGTTTACGTCTCTCCTGTGGTCTGACTTTTGACGGGGCACAAAAATCAAATGACAAACTCCCTGATCACAAACTCCAACATCTGTATTTTGCTTCCCACTCAATAGGGGACATTGCCACCTAACAGCTTCCTACTGCTATAGTCATAAAAGCTTTTGCTCATGTCTGCCTCACCCCTACCTCCTGACTGACCACATGGCCCTGCATAGTGTGGCAAACCCCATTTTCTTGGAAACTCTAGGTAATCAATTCTTCTTTCAAAGGCCGTTGTCTTGGTATTTGTCACCTCACCACATCTGATGAAAACAAATCCCAGGTACAAATCTTAAAACATGTGAGATGCCATCATATTACATGACTAGAAAGATAAATGGAACATCTTGGGCCACTCCAGTGGCTAACACACTGGATCAGGACTGTATTTCGGCCACACTACCTGATCTTGCTTCACATATGCCGCAAGCTATGACTGTAGTTTGCTGCACCTAACATGATAGGCTTATGGTTATATTGGGAGAAGTGGCTCCTTTAACCACTCTGCTATCTTGTCTTTTTCTTATAAACTGAAAGTACTGTATTTATTAGCTTTTGGTGGCCTGTAAAATGGGGTAGGAGACATGATATTATTTCTCATTCTTTGATGAGGAAAAAACCTGCTACATAGTGATGGCCTTGTTCGATAATCCCAGGACTATTCATTCTATGCTAGGTCAATCTGAAGACCCAGGTCTCATACTGACATCTTTACAAAATCATGTTACCAGGGACTTCATATTTCATTTTAATCCAAACGAAGAACTATTCAGACTCCCAGGGGCTAATGACCAGAAGTCCAAGTTTTTTTCTAAGTTAGTTGAGATTACACTGGCAAATACTAAATTTTTCTTTTGTAACAAAAATTTATGATGTAAGAGTATGACATTTCTCTAAGCTTTGAGCCAGACTGAGAAATCTGCACAATCGATTTTGAGTTTGAAGGAAATTGGGTAAAACACTTCACAAACTTATTCCAGAACCCCCATCTAAACAGAGATCTCCGAACCCTCTAAGACACGCATTCCATGGACAGCACATTGCCAGTAACAGAAAAGGCAAAACAATGAGCTAACCAGCTATCTGTCCATAGAAGAGAGGGGTCTCAAATATTTGGCAACACTTCCTGTCTGTGCAACCCCCTCTCTGCCTGGATGTTTTTGCGTGCTGTACACTGTACATTAAAGACGTCACTAGGGCTGGACTGGGTGGTGAGATGCTTTTTCTTTTCGACTCCTACAGCTTGGCTTATGCTACTCTAGAGTCCCCCACAGCCCTGGCATCTGGTTTCCTTCTGGGACGCATCTGTTCTTCTGGAAGAACAGGAGGCTGGGGAAAGAATAGAATAGATTCTGCAGGGCTCTCATTCTTAGGGGACAAGCAGCATGACCTTGGCCTGGTAGATTTGTTCATGGCAGGCTGAAATGGAGACTGTGTTGCTTCTTATGAGGAGTCTGAACAAACTGTGATGATGCTGTTGGAATAAAACCTTCTGCACACTGTGAAAATCCATATTGTAAACAAAGGAATTCTTTTGTATGCCTTGTATGCCCCCTACAAAGTGTACTCAATAAATAACTACATGCTGTTCTGCTTTCCAGAAAAATGAAATGACTGGAATTTTTAATACCATTTCTGAGATTTCCTGTGAGATTTGATGTATATTTTCTGCTAAATTCAAAGCACTATTTCCTCTAATTGTTTTTTAATATTTCTTGATATTTTAAGTATATTTTAGATAAGCATTGGCAGATTGCTTTCCTAAGAGGAGATAGAAGAGAATAAAATTCCATGATTTAATCTTTAAAAAGATAAAAAACAAAAGTAAAAACATGTGAATTGAGGGGTGACTTTTTGTAGTTTATGCATGTTAAATTAATATCTAAATAATGTCCAGAAGTAACCTATGTTTACACATCCATTTGCTATGGATTGCAAATAAAAAAAAATACTTTTCTTATTAATATTATTGCTCTCAGAAACACTTGATATGAAATTTCTGGTTGTCGTTAGAGCAGGATTTCCAAATTATTAGAGGAACCATAAACAAGGCTACTAAGTTCTGGTAAAGTCAGAATATTCAGATGAATGGTTTAGTATCACTGATGAGGAACGTATAAAGGTTTTGTGTGTCAGAAGATCTTACCATTTACTGAGTGCTTTTAGATTGGCTCCTGATATGGACTGCATGTTCATGTCCTCCCAAAATCCATATTTTGAAGCCCTTACCCCCAGTGTGATGAATTTGGATATGTTGCCGTTAAAAGGTAATAGAATTTGGATGAAGTTGTGGGAATGGAGCCCTTTTCATGGGCTTTGTGCCCTTATAAGAAGAGGAAGAGAAGAGAGCTTTCTGTCTCTGTACAAGCACACAAGAGACCACACGGGCATGCAGGTAGATGGCAGCTGTCTTCAAGCCAGGAAGAGGTCCCTCACCTTGATCTTAGACTTCTCAGCCTCTGTAACTGTGAGAAATAAAAGTCTATGTTATTTTTTTATAACAGACTGAGCAGTCTAAGAAAGATCCTGACCTGCATAGTTTCAACTGATTTCATTATAGCTCTTCAGCAAATGGGGTATGGACTTAGCCTCATTCCTACAGAAAAAAATACAGTGGGATATTCCAGAAGGAGTCATCTGTTCGCTGGGCCCTTATTAGATCTTCGCTCTTTTTATAATAATACAGATTAAAAAACAGTTTTGTAGATCACTTTTGATTCCATGAATTTTAAAGATGATACTTAGAGGAATACATTGAAAGAAAAAGGTCTTTAGATACTTTCCTCTGATGCTTCAAAAATTGCAAGATAATTAGATGGATTATCTCTTGATCTGCTTTGTTACAAGTATTCTCAGGCTTGAAAGTAAGTTGTTTTCTAGAACGACCCCATTTAACTCTGATAATAGGACCTTGGAGGATATACAACAAATCCGAAAGGCTAAAGTTATAGCTGTCAGAAACGCCTGCTTATAGCTGCCAGATCCTAGTTATCATTAGACTTAGCACTCAGGATTCAGCTGTGCTATTAGCCTCATTTTCTTGAGTTTGGACGAGAACTATAGCACCTTCACAAGCACTGTTTGCTTTCTTGAGTTAGGTTCGAGCAAAGAGGTACCTGATAACATCTTGTGGGTTGTTTCTGTCACTGAGTAGCCAGGGTCCTCACATTTCTTTTTGTCTTCACTCACAGCTTTCTTTACTTATAGCTTCCTTCTCATGGACCTACTCACCTCCAGGGTGGCTTCTCTTTAGGTGGTTCTTAAGAAGTAGCTGCTGCCCAATCTTTCTTGCTTTATCAGAGGATTATGGCAGTCTCACAATGCTTTGTGAATCAATACCTCAGTTCTGGTTAGTGGCACTATTCTTCCCGACCTGGCCAGGTGGCCTTGCTTCCCTTAGCTCTCCTACTCCTCAAATCATATCCTATGCTTTTGGTTCTGTTTAAAGCCAGGCAGCATGTGATGGTGGAACATGTATTGGCCTGGGACTCAGAACAATTGGTTTCTAGTTTCCACCTGAAAAATGCCAGGCTGTATGGTTTTGGGAAAATGACTCAAGCTTTTCAGGTTAGGGGCCATTTCTAGCAATCACCATAAAGGGATTTACAATCAGTCAACAAAGTGATTGGTTCAGAGCATGAACACTTATGTGAGAACTGGCGTTATAGAGTCTCAAAGCTTAGCTCTTCTGGGGAACTTTTCTTTTTAAAAAGATTTTATTGTTTCTGACAGAGAGAGAGAGACAGAGACAGAGACAGGGAGAGAAGGAGGGGGGCGGGGATGGCCAGAGCTGTCGCCATAGTTGCATGTTATCAGTTTTCAACATGGTTTTGTTCCACACAGGTGGGTGGGGCTGCACAGGGCCGGAACCTGGCTGGGGCCTCCTGCATGAAAAGCTCACTCTGATGAGAACCGAACTGGGTACACACCCCAGTTCAGCATATGGGTCTGCATGGGCTGGGGCCCAGACTGGAACCGAGGACTCAATCCTTGGCCCCTGGGGCTGGAAAGCAAGTGTTTAACCCACTAAGCCATCCTGGCTTCCCCTTCTGGGGAACTTCATATGGCCCCCCTAGGAAAGAAATATTTTGGTCACAGAGTCTCTGATCTGGTTGCTGGTGGTGATGGTT
Source organism: Craseonycteris thonglongyai (assembly GCA_004027555.1). Classification (NCBI taxonomy): domain Eukaryota; kingdom Metazoa; phylum Chordata; class Mammalia; order Chiroptera; family Craseonycteridae; genus Craseonycteris; species Craseonycteris thonglongyai. The sequence goes on along the minus strand of PVKE010024542.1, from coordinate 17,093 downwards.
GTGATGATAGTTGAAAAATGAGTTCTCTATATGCAATCCAGATACCAACTGGGATTTCCCTATCCCTGTGATCTAGATTAGAGACCTAACAAGCATGCTACTTCCTGTGGATGTTTATTTATATGTGCTAACCTTGTTCCCATGGCTTTGATCCAGATATAAAATCCAGCCTCTTCCTTGATTTCCACATAAAACCGTATTCACCCAAGGCAAGATGCATGGAGCTTTGACAGATATAAGGAGTGATTGCATTGCAGAAATGCAAAGAACTTTTAGGTGAATATTAGATGCTGCTAGTCTTAAATGTCTCCCCACACACAACCCCCCCCCCCCCCACAGGCTCTATGCTCTGCATCTCTGAGATGGAACTTGATAAAAGGGGCTGTTTTGCTCCATAAATTAAGCTCATAAAAGGGTCTTTAAAAGTATGATCTGAGATTTATTTTAGAAAACTCATTTGTTTATTTATTTATTCTTTATTTATTTTGAGTTTATTAAGCTTGATGTCTATAGAAAGCACTATAAACACAATTCAGTATTCCCACCTTCTCCTCACCTCCACAAAACACACAAATGAAAGAATTTTCTAAAGGTTTTTATATGTGAATCATCTAGTTTTTTTTTTTAATTTTTTCTTTTTAAATTTATTTATTTATTTTATTGTTTTTGACAGAGAGAGGAGAGAGAGAGAGAGAGAGAGAGAGAGAGAGAGAGAGAGAGAGAGAGAGAGAGAGATACAGAGACAGAGAGAGAAATGAACTGGGGGAGCTCCCCAGTTCAGCACATGGGTCCACACGGGCCGGGGCCGGGATTCGATCCTCGGTCCCTGGTGCTACAAAGTGAGTGCTTAACCCACTGAGCCATCCCGGCTTCCCCCATCTAGTTTTTAAAGTCAGCCCTTTGGCTACCTGTGGCCATTTGTAGGTATAGTCTTTGTGTGCTGAGTCCCACTAATGCTATAGCATAATTGTTCTAGAGAGGGGAGGTAGCTGGTCAATAAAAAAGAAGAACCAACCTCACAAAAAATCTTCTGCTTACAAGAATGTTCCCAAGCTCTGCAAGATTGACTTTTTTTCCCCAATAGATATTATTGGAACCTATAAATAGAAGAAAAGGACATAGAGAGGAACCCCCAAACCTGGAGAGAAGGCTTCTGTCTCAGGTGGGACCCCGGGACCTGGAATATTGCCAGCATATGTTGTACGTGGCTTAAACGATTTTTGGAACAATCTTGACCAATTAGTGACTAGATTATAAACTAGGACACACACAACACACACACAAAAAACGGACTCTTTTTTATCCACTTGTTTATTTATTTATTTAGCAAACCCTTACAGTTCTGGCCACCACTTCTCGTATGTGTTGTTTTTCTTTTTTCCTTACTCATCCAAGCAACGTTCAGGCACTAGGTGGGTGTGCACAATTCAACTCAGTTGTGATCCTGTCGGCCCTGGGATAGCCTCTCCTGGAATTTCAGGGGAGGAATTCTTCACTCTTTAGCCCTAAGAGGCCTTTCCTGGTGCCTCCTACCATTCTTTGTCAATCCTACTTTTATTTTCTACATAGCATTTTTGGCCTAATTGTTATTTATTATTGGTCTACTCTAGCCCATGCTTATTTTTGCTTTGTTTCTCTCGTTAGAAAATAATCAATCAGGGGGCAGGGCTGGGTCTGGCTTATTTGCTATCATATCTCTGACACCCTATCTGGTAGGTGATTACTAAATATGAGTAAAAACATTAAATATCATAGATTGCAGTAGTATTTAGTTATTTCTTTAGGTAGTTTTATCACATAATTGGCATGCATGTGTCTGTATGTTGATTATCTTTTCATGTAGCATTATCCATGAAATAAATAACATGGTCAGTGTATTGCTCAGGGTTCTCTGGAGAAACAAAACCAGTAAGATGATTGAGTGGTTCTAGTAGTTAAAGTGGCAGGGGAGTGAGGACAGGCTGGCCACGGAGCTACACACAGATGTTCTCAATATGCCTGCTCTGATCCCGTACCCTAGTGCCTTCTGAAAAGCGATGGCAAGCGGAGGCAGTACCAGCGGTGTTCTCAGCCACTGCCTCAGGGCTCTCTCTCCACCTGGTTTCCAGCCTGCCCTGGTTATCCTTCACTTTCTACTGAGGTTCAGGCCTTGGAGTCACCTGCCGCTTGCAGTAACATCTCTGCCTTTGGCTTGATGTTGGTCTTTGATTTATGCCCTTGGCTGTGAAGCAGCCTTTACCTAAGCAGACGTGACTTGGATGCAACCACTCTGGTTTTGTTTAATCCAGACCACCATGAAGAGCATACCCTGCCCGAGTTCTAGCTCTTGGCTGGAGCTGCTCAACATCCTCCGTGATCCAGCCTGTGATGGCTCCTTTCTGTGTGTATGCCCGGGCAGATGTATCTATCAAACACGTCACACGGAGGCAGCTGAGAGGAAGGATGAGGGAGCCTCTCATTGGAATATGTGCTTTCCTAGGGTGAGCTGTTCTTTCTCCAGATTGGGCTTCTAATATAGAGAAGGGAAGTGCCTATATTGTGCCAGGCACCATGTGGAGTGCTTTATACAGATCTGCTAACTTGCTTTCACTCTTCTGAGAGTAATAGTTGATCTTCATCCCTACAAAGCTATTTCACAGTTTGATACAAAACACCCATAGAGAAAATATTTGCAGTCAGTGAAAGGAGAAGTTTTGCAGATGTCTTAGGAGATAAATTAGCTACAGTGTGAGAGATCATTTTGCATTGTACTTCACTTTTGTGTTGTAGGCGTTCACTAACTTGATTTTATTACAGTGTTGAAATAACAAATCAGCCTAAGGCACAAATAGCTATTAAAAAGTTTTTGGATTTTTTTTTTTGAGTGTTTTGAAATTTGGATGTTTAACAAGAGTTTAAAAAATTGTGTGAAATGTCTTCTTTCTTGCATTTTATTTACCTCATTTTTTTTTTTCCTTTCTGATTCATTTGGTTTTATTTTCAACCCTGAAGTTCAGACCAGACCACCCAGCTCATTCCTTAACTGGAATTTTTAGGACATAAGGGCTCCATGATTGAGGTTTGTCTGTCCTGTCCAGGAGACCCCACTGTGCATAATGGGACTCCCTCTGTACCCACAGCTCTCCCCCACCCCAGCCCTGTAGCATGTTAGAATAAAGAGAATACAACAGACATCCAGAGAAAGTGGAGAAACTGCAGGCTCGGATCCACCCAAACTGGAGTACATCCAAGGAAGGTGGGTGGCATCTGGAGGTGGTGGAAAGGGAAGAATCTGAGCATCTCCGGGGGTTGTATTACACAAAGTTCCAAGAATTGGAAGATAGACAGAACTATCCACCTTTGAGCTAATTACGTAAACAGAAATGTTTGGCTGGAGGAAAGGCCTGAAGACCAGTTTGGTTTTTACCTTCTCAATTGGACCATGGCTGTTTCTTTCAGTTGTAAACAATTTTCTTCTTTCTTGCAAATGCTGATACTCACATAGGTTTTTAATCTTTGTGTGTATTTAGAGGAGAAGGGGATAACTAAATTCATGTACTAAAATATTTATCTGTAATTTAAATCTGTATTTACAGTAATACAAATTTTTAAAAGAGATTGCAGTGTTTTCTTCATTTATATTTTAACTCTTTTTATGTGAATTGATCTTAAACTGAATTTAAGTGACAGTCACTTCTTGAACTGTCTCTCTCTCTACAGGATATAGGACTTCTTTTTTTTTAAAAAAAATTTTATTTTATTGTTTTTGATGGACAGAGAAAGACAGAGACAGAAAGAAACAGAGAAGGGGGAGGGCCCAGAACAATCTTCAAAGTTGTATGTCATCAGTTTTCAACATGGTTTCATTCCACATAGTTGGGCTGGGACCACTCAGGGTGGGAACTGGGCTGGGGACCTCCCACATGGGATGCATGACCCTTCAAGCCAGAAGCTGAACCTGGGGGGGTGAGGGTGGGGGTCGAGAATTGAACTGGGGTCCTCCCACATGGGAGCACACCCCAGTTCAGCATATGGTTCCGCATGGGCTGGGATTTGATCCTTGGTCCCTGGGGCTACAAAGCGAGTGCTTAACCTGCTGAGCCATCCTGTCTTCCCTGATGTATGGCATCTTTTGTCTTCAGTTCAGATTGATTTGCCTCAAATTGAATGCCTTGTTTTCCCCATTTAATATTCCCTACCCCACTACCTAACTTCTTTCAGTGAAACCATTACGGTATTTTCTGTTACCTAGATTGAAAAATTGAAGCTACTGTATATCTACTATGTCTTTGTGTTATCAAATCTTGTTAATTTATCCTTTGTGTCCTTCCTGTGGTTTTCCATTTCCATAGCACTACTTTCGATACCTTGTCTTGATTCATTATTACCCCACCATAATTGCACATGTATTAGTGTTGCGTTAGTGTTCTCTCACATTAAAAAAAATTGATCTACACAGCTTTTCTATACAATAAGCAATGTTTTCTTCATTTTGCAGATGAATAAACTCAGACACATGGGATTTAATGGAGTGGTCCAAATTCACTCAGACAGTTAAATATTGAAGCTAGGACTAAGAAGTACCCTGTGTTAAAACCTAAACTGAGGCATATTAAAAATTTTAGCTTATTTTAGCAAACATCAATTTGAATCATGCAACATTCAATCTAGCAGATAAAAAGGAACTCAGAGGAGCTGTACAAAATGGAGGACTTTTATAAGCAGAAGGCAGCAGGAACCAGGAAGTTAGACTAGGTGAAAAAGCTATTATTGCAAAGTTGCCTTCCTTTAGGGCAGGTGTGTCAAACTGGTGGCCCGTGGGCCACATGTGGCCCCTGAGGTAATTTTTTTGTGGCCCACGATGCTCTGAAATAAAATGAAAATGGAAAAAATTGTTATGAAGAAAATAGTGCTTAGGGGAGATGGAGGCAATACCGTACACAAAATTCCCTCATTAACCTTTTAACTACTGAAGACGAGTATACACGTTACCCAGTGCCTTTCCTGGGGTCTGTGGGCGTGTATAAACGCGCTGACTCAGTTCCGGTGACATTTGTAAATGTGATGTGGCCCACGTGAATCTTGCCTGTTGCACCAAATCGCCCGGGTTTTAGATGAGTTTGACACCGCTGCTTTAGGGCATGGCAGGGGTCTGTCATACAGATGGCCCAGACTAGTCCCCTCCAGGCAACTTCTGATGGACTGATTTAAGATTCCATTTCTGCAGGAGTTAAAATGGTCATTAAGTTAAGTCTTCATTTGGTGACATGAGGCTTCCATTTTGGACCTGTTCCATTCCCCCCGCCCTCTTTTCTTTAAATACCAGTTCTTGTGAAAGAGGCCTGCTGATTACCTTGCATACCCTTGATACTCTTCTCTGTTCATAGAAAAGAAGTATGAACAAAGATGTTTAAATTTTAAAGGGAAAATTAAGACTCCTAGTTGGTGTTAAATATCCTTTCTGTTCTAATTTACATATGTGGTTTTCTCTTCATTCTTTCCAGTTACTCTAAGCTCTGCTTCAGCCAGACCAGTCTAATCTTTTGTTCATAAGCACCCTCTGCACCCATCTCCTGTAAGCTTTTGATTACGTGGTTCCCTCAGCCTGAATCGCCTTTCTTCCTCCTGCTCAGTCCTGTATTTTTCATGCAGCTTCCCCTGTTGCTCATGTGGATCATATGCTGCTTTGAAATGCATTTGGCAGAGAATCACTAGAAGCTCACTAAAATGTTTCTTCTTCTTGAAAACACACACAGAGACTAAATTTCTCAGCCTTCAGGATGGTTATGTTGGGAGTACATGACTGTGTTCTATATAATGGTATGCAGGTGGAATTGATCTAGGCCACTGCCAGGGGTGACCATAAAATACCACTCTCTTTTCCTTCTGTGCTGACCTAGGAAGTCATGTGTTTCAGATGGCATAACCTGAAAGCAGTTCAAATCTCTGAATCACTATTTGGAAGAGAACCATGACTGTGAATAAAAAAGACATGAATTTGTACTGTGTTAAATTACTGAGACTTTGGGGTTCTTTGTTACAGCAGCTTGTGACATTGCCCTGACTAACTCAGTATGCTTACTTTGATGGACGTATGTATATTTGAATATCCCCATAGATTTTAGAGTTAAGGCTAGGGTGCTGTTTATTTTTTTTCTTTTCTCCAGTTGCCATTCCTTTCCTTTTTCCTTTTCCTTCCCTCCCTATTTCACTTCATCCCCATTTAATTTTTTTTATTAGTTTTATGTGTACAAGAGAACATAATGCTTAGAGATTTATAGATCTTATACAGTGATAGCCTCAACAGGTCTATTTATCATCTGGTATCAAACATAGCTATTTACAATACCATTGATTACATTCCCTGTGCAATACTCTACGTGCTGTGACACACACACACATACACACACACACATACACACACACATACATACTTTAAGTACAGTTGAAATTCAACACTATTTTATATTATTTTTAGGTGTACAACACAGTGGGTAGGTATCTACATAATTTATTCAGTGCTTCCCCTGATGAGTCCAGTGTCCACCTGACACCATGCATGGCTTTTTTGACATTATTACCTGTACTTCCCATACTGTACCTCATGTCCCCATAGCCACTATGTGACGACCGGTTTTCATCTCCCAATCCCTTCACTCTTTCCACTTATTCCCCCTCCTCCCTCCCATCTGACACCATCAGTGTGAATCTATTTCCATTTTCATTGTTCATTTATTGTTCTTTAAATTTCACATATAAGTGAGATCATATGGTATTTGTCTTTCTCAGTCTGAGTTATTTTGCTTAGCCTAAAACCTTCTAGTTCCATCCATGTTGTAGCAAATGGTAAGATTTCATTCTTTTTTATGGTTGGGTAATACTCCATTGTGTAAATGTACCACAATTTCTTTGTCTAGTTGTCTATTGATGGGCATTTAAGTTGTTTTTATCTCATTTAATCTGAACTGAGATTCTACCAGGAGACAGATTCTGGTGATTACAGAGATTTAATAAAATCTGATCTGGAGTTTCAAGAAACTAACTATTTAGTAAGACTCTTGTAGTCTAGTACTTGCTTACTATTTAAGCTTTTTATTTATCAATGAATCTTAACTCAGTTTTCTAGGCACAACAGATTCTCAGAGCCTAGTTGCCAAAGGCATGGAGCAACTTCATGGTTTCTCAAGACTTCATTTATCTTGAATGATGTTTTGGGAATGTTGAGTCAGGGACAAAATTTACTTTATCCTCAAATAGCCCCAGATGGTTATTAGTTGGGTAATATGATTAAATTTCTGTAGCCCTACAGGCTGCAACACAAAGAAATGACAGATCATCCTAATTTAAATAGTGAACTTGGATAAATAGTACATATTATTTGCATAGCAAAGGACCATTTTGGGGTTCCTGACTTTGTGATCTGTGAACTCCCAAGTCTCTATTTGATGGTATATATCTCCACATTTTCATCAGTTGCCAGTTTGGTTCTTCCAAAGTATCATGTGATTCTGCATGTGGCCCTTATTTTAGGTTACACACTTTTGCTTTAGGCTGATTTTCCATCATTATGATGTCAGCCTCCATTTTTACACTGATGATACAGTTATATCTATCTGCCTTTGATTTCTGACATTTTTGTCTTTCTTTGTCTGGCAGACATTAAATCATTAATGCTTCAAAATCACATACAGCTGAAACTTTGTAAAACAGAATTTCTAGTGACAGGCTCCTTAAAATTACAGACAATCCTCTTCTCTCTCTCTCTCTCTTTTTTTTCTCTCTCTCTCTTTTGGCCTTGCTGACCTCCAATTTCACTTCAAACAGGTATCAAGAGGGATATCTTTGATTGATAATTGTTTTTCATGATCACATATGTATGGAAACCTGTCTTTTATCATGGAAAACTTGCTGGAATGTAAGTATTTTTCTCCATTGCTGATTCAGGAAGCTTTTCAGTCATGATTTATGTCTTTCAGATTAAATTACTGGGAAATATGGCCCTTCCTGAAGGCTGACTATCTCCACAGCAAAAATAGTCCTGACTTCCCAACTTTGTTTTTGACATTCAAAACACATCATTGCACTTCGTGTTTGCTAATTAGCAGCTGCTTGCCTGGACTTGTTTTTCCACTGTGGGGGATTTTACACAACATTCTTTCAAGTCGTGCTTCTATCTTACCTTAAAAAGCATCTGCTGAAAGCAGTCTGTCTTTCACTGAAGGGACAGTGATGAAACCCCACAAGAAGATCAGGGTAGTTCTTTTATTGCATTTAGGCGAGTCCATGCAAAAAAAAAAAAAAGACAATAAGCTAACCATTATGAGATTCATATATACTAGGTGACAGGCACAATGTTATCCTTTGATTATCTCATTTAATTCTTATTGCAACTGTATGAGCTAACATCAGATGATGAGAAAACTGATTAATAAGAAGCTAAATGACTTGCTCAAGTCCCCACAGCAAAAAGCAAGCAATCAAGCAAACAAACAAACAGAAACAAACAGCAGATCTGGATATAGGCACAATGTATCTGACTCTGAAACTCTGGCTTTGGTCTCTATACTAACATGATCTCTAATCCTAACACAAATTTGTATTGAAATGACAGAGAGGACATTTGAAACAACTTATAACAAGGGAAGTGCAGATGTAATTTATGAGGTGATATCATAGATTTGGGAACCTATTCCTGATATTTTATTTATCTAGGATATAAGATTTATATGAATATAAGCATGTGGTTACATTACTTATTGTTATATAGAGCATAGTGCATAATTTAGAGGTCTTGAATCTCATCAATCTGTCAGGAGTGTGAATATGATAAAAAGGAAAAGAGAGAAGGAGAAAGAGAGAAGGAGATTGATTGAGTGAGTGAGTGAGTGAGAGAGAGAGGGAGAGAGAGAGAGAGAGAGAGAGAGAGAGAGAGAGAGAGAGAGAGAGAGAGAGAAAGGGAAGGGAAAAGAAGGGAAGAGGCAGAAAGGGAAGGGAAGGGAGAGGTGTAAGGGAGGAGAGAGAAGAGGAGAAGGGAGAAGTGACTACTTTATTTTTTTTGCCTTCCTACTCTGCTGGTCCACTGGTGGCCACGCAGAATAAGGATGTGGAAGTGTCTTCAAAAGAATACCAAGTAATGAATGAAAAAACACAACCCTACTGATGATGAGTTAAAAAAATTTCACAGCCCTGCATGAGAAAAAGCACTTCAACATGGGAGTGACTCCTCTTTTATGGATATTTTTCATCCTTTTCCAATTTGGGATAAGAAATATGGCTTCTGGATGACTTTCCCTTAAAGCTAACTGCATTTAAAATCTTTTGTTTAGAATACATGTCACTTTCCATCCTAATAGCCACTGTCCCCAAGCCCCTACCAATGGCCATTTGGGAGCCCTTGGTTAAATCATTTAAAGTCTTTGTGTTAATGCCTTTCTCCTATATTATAGGAACACTACATAAGGTATGATATACGTAAGATAATTATGCTCACATACACACATATAGTATTAAATATGAAAAGCACCTTGACTTTGATTAATGAAAAGCACTATACTAGAGTACAAATGTTCTCAGTTACAGAGTTTGGGTGCCTATAACTTGTGTGGGGTGAACCTATTTTTTTCTAATTGTATCAACATTCAGTACTAATGCTTTTTCTCTGCTATTTTTTTTTTCACTTGACCTTAGTCAAAAGGCCAAGAAGCGATTTTTTTCCCCCACTATTTTTTTGATTGACACTTTAAAAACTGTATTACATATTTTTCCTCCTTAGTAAACAGGATAATCCAAATTTTTCTTGATGTTTCAAGTCCACGGTTATTATTTGTTCTCCTGTACTTTAGATATAGGTTTTTGGTTGCATGTTTTCTTAAATAACTTCTAGATTAATTTCTTTTCATTTACCTTTTTTCTTATAAAATTAGAATTTAGAATGAGAAGCTGTATGGCTTCGTGGGTATTTCAATGGGATTTTTGTCACAACCAAAAGCAATTATGGACTCAAAGGGCAACGTCGTTTTCTAAATTGTCTCCTGGTGCTCAGTTCTATAATATGCCTTTCTTTATTAGTATCCATTGTATTTGGGTAGACTTTATAATCTTCTCTCACTTCAATGTTATTATCATCACAATGGTGTGTTTCTTGCCCTATTTCCCTTTGACTTCTCTGTTGGCTAATTTTCCTTCTGTCTGTGTTATTTAAACACATCTTTGTTTCTCGTTTTGTTTTCATTTGGTCCTCAGAACTTCTTTCTCTCTCTCTGTCTTTTTTTTTAAAGGGCTTATTTTGTTTGAGAGAAAGAGAGAGAGAGAGAGATGAGGGAAGGGCCCAGATCAGTCTCCATAGTTGTACATCATTAGTTGTGACATAGTTTCAGTCCACACAGGTGGATGTGGGGGCATGTGGGGCAAAAACTGAACCAGAGACCTCCTGCATGAAAGGTGAGAACTTTCACCCCTGAACCATCTGATTAGTTACCAGTTGCGACGCCGTTCAGCATATGGGTTTGCCTTGACCGGGACCAGGATTTGATCCCTGTACCTTGCGGTTGCAAGCCAAGCATTCAACCTGCTGAGCTATCCCAGCATCCTTAAGACTTCTCTCTTGAGCCCATATATTCTCTTTAATTTTGGTATTTTTATTTATGTATAGTTCTGATAAAGAATTTCTTCTGGAGCATTAATCAATATCACTGTCTTATTTAGTGCAGTCTCCTTCATTTATGGATGAAATGCTAGCCCACTATAATTTCTTTCAGGTCAGCTTACCTGCAGGATCTGGCTACCTAGCAGCCAACTTCAAGGATGTGAGTCAGGGGGTCTTTTTGATCTTCCTGTTATCTCATTGTCTTTATTCAATGAAGAGGAATTTTTCTTGGTCCAAGAGTTTCAGAACAGAACTCTCTCTCTCTCTCTCTCTTTTTTTTTTACCTCCAGTTTCTTTACTTTTTATCCAGTTTCACTTTGGCTAGAATGCCTTTTCCTAATTGATCTAAATTGACATAAGCTGTGTTAGTGGCTATATGAGTATCTGGCCTTAGAAATTTCTGTTATGGGAGTTTGTGAAGTAGCCATTTCTTATAGGCAAAGACAGTTTTGTACTAGAAACATAGATCACTTACTATTAGGGCAGTACACTAGTTAATTCTTAGAGTGCTGTGCTCGGTTAGGATGTAGCTAATTTAACCATTGATAAAAGCATAGCAATTTCACATTACAGCTTATATATTATGTCTTAGAATCAGGACTAGACTATTAGGCTTTCAGCAACTCAATTGTGTCACTTTTTGTGATGCTCAAAAACATTCTTGAGGCTGTGATATCCTTTGTGTTCTCTAATTGACTCATATGCTCCATGTGATTTCCCTTGGGAAAAACCTTTCTGTGACTTTGTTCTCAGAGATTCCAAACCACAAAGTATACTTTTTCCGTAGTGCGATTTACCACAAGTCATTGCAGGCCTTTCTGAGAGCCTGGAGAGAACTCCTTTTCTGATTTTTTATACTGATATTTTGCAAAAGAAGGAGAGCTTCTCATCCCAGGTTTGAAGTATTGCAAAAAGAAGAGCCAAATGACAAAATGGACCATCAAATTCTGGTATCGTTTTCTTTCATTCTGTTCTTTACTAAATGTTTCTGTGCACAGAGAATAAAGGGCTCTGAGACAGATTAATGGAGCAAGAACTCATCGTGCTCACGGAGACTTTGATTGTTTCCTTGTGTTCACTTTGGCTGTGGGAAGTATCTTTGAGGATGAAGCCTCAAGTTTGAAAGGTAGCGCTCTGGGCCTGTCTCTACCACCTGACTTTCTCTGAAGTAACACGTATTGTTAGTTTTGAGATGACATATTTCAAAACTTCATTTTTATTTTCTGCCTTTTTTATTGCCAAGTCATTAAAAGTATGTGTGTGTATGCGTTAGGGGCATACAGGGAGGGGTTGGGGGGAGGTCAGATAGGACAGGGAGCCAAAACACCAAAGACAGCTGGCTGGCTTCAAATTTAGAATTCGAAGAACACTTTGGGTCAGAAGGTTTTATTTAATTTGTTTGTTTTTTGTTTGTTTTTCCAAAGCAAATATTTGATTATTTGGTTGTTTGCAGTTTTTTGTTTATTTTTTAATACACTATTTTCTTCTTGTCGAAGCATCAAGTAAAATTTTGGCAGTTCTATTCAGCAGAAGAACATGATTCCAATCAGCATGTCTTACAGCAACATCTATAGCTTGGGGGGAAGAAAAGATAACCTATGAATGAAGTTAACTGGAGTGTGCTTCTAATTCATCAATAATACTTAAACTAAACATTCGATTAACAAATTAATTATGTTGAAGATATTTTATAACGTCACAAGAATAATGATGGCTAAAGGTATAGGTGATATCTTATACATCCTAGTCAGCTCTTTGTATTATTGATCATCCAGAGAACAGATTCTCATTGGCTATATGGAATTGAAATAATTCCTCTAAGGTATGAAAGCACAATAAAGAGAATATTCCTATGCAGGGCTGAATCATTTCTTCTGGTCTGTTCAATAGACCACTTTCAGATTGATGATATTTTCAGAACTTTAGTTTCTAAGGCCAGTAACCGAGGCTGATTATTCAGTTTCCTTTGTGGGTAGTTGGCTAAGTTGCCTCAGGTAAGCAGTGATACTTTGGTTCTTGTTTGGTTCATATAGTAAGACACATCCCTTTAAGGTCTGAGTTTTAATCTCTTTACCAATAGAAACAGATGTCCTTTTCATATTTAAAATTAAAACTAAAAATCTAATTTCTTATCAAAGTATATAAACATGATACCCTCACCTGGTATTTAAAACCCTTCAAATTTGGAAATTTTAGAACTGAAAGGGAACTTGAACATTTTATCTAAGCTGCTCGTTTGAAAGGTGAATATAATATGGTTAACACTTTGTGTTTTATATATATATATATATATATATATATATATATAAACTCATTTATTTTTTGTGACTTACAAAGGGAGCTCTACCCATTTTATAGATAGAAACTTAGGCCTGAAAACAGTGTTGTTTAAAGAGCTAAAAGGTAGCAGAACCAGAATGCCAACCCAGACAGCTGGACTCCAGAGGTCACATTCTTAACCATTCTCTACCATTCTCTACTGCCTTGGAGGGAAAAATGTATAAAGAACAAAATTTAAATTATAAAAACACAGGGTATACTGGTTTTTTTTCTCATAGGTAAATTCTTATCATTTTTGAGTCTTACTCCAGCATGAATCTTGTATGCCAACTTCGTTGGAATATTCCTTATAATTAAACCAAATTCTTTAATTTACATTAAAATCCTTTCATATTTCTGCTAAAAACATTCAGTAAAGACTCTTCGTGGGTAGCTCTGACAGTCTTCCTGGCTTTTGTTGGCAACAAAATAACAGAAATAAGCTCTATATTTCTGTTCTGAAAAGGGCAGGGTAAGAGAGAATTGCGAGGTCAGGTTTCTGCGGGCTTTGTGAATCTTCATGTTTGCTCTGCTAGTCAGAAGGGGGCTGCCTTTCACCGAAATTCCTAAATCAGGGAGAAAGTTTCCATTCCCAGGAGGAGCTGCCCTTGACCCTACTTATAAGTAATTTGCATAAAATTACTTTAAAATTCTTTAATAGCCAGCTGTTTTACAGCTTCTGTTACAAACTGTTTTTCTCAGAGATTCAATATTCCTTCAGTACTGTAATTTTAAAGATCTTCATCTTTATTTTAGAATACGAAATTAATACATGTTCAATTGTAAAAGGGATGGAAAATATAAAACACAAAGGAAAACAATTATTATCTTTAAAAATTTGGTCTACTTTCTCTAAAATGTTTTATTTTGCATGTTTTAAAAAATAATTGCAATTATAATATACATACAACTTGTATCTTTTTTACCTTAATATAGTATTGTGAAAATTTCCATGTCATTAAATATTTATCAAAACCAACATTTTAAATTGCCACATAGTATTTCATCAATGGATGGACCATAACTCATATAACCATTCTCTTATTTTTTAAAAGATTTATTTTTATTGCTTTTTTGACAGAGAGAGAGAGAGAGACAGAGAGAGAGACAGAGAGAGAGAGAGAGAGACAGAGAGAAAGAGAGAGAGACAGGGGGGAGGGCCCAGAACAGTCTCCATAGTTGCACATCGTTGGTTTTTCCACATAGTTTCATTCCACAGGTGGGTACAGGGCTGCGCAGGGCAAGAACTGAGCCGGGGTCTCACCCTGGGGAGAACCAAACTGAGGGCACTCCCCAGTTCACGGGCCGGGGCCGGGATTTGATCCTCATTCCCTGAGGCTGCAAAGTGAGCTCTTAACCCACTGAGCCATCCTGGCTTCCCCTATAAAGATTTTTAATGTTATAATATAAAAAAAGTGTCCCAAAATTTACGCAAGATTTGAATTTTGTCATTTGTGTGGTGAAGTGTTGCCAACGGACAAAAAAAAAAAAAGACAGTGTGACAGCTGACAGTTAAGGGTTATTAAAAATGGAGTGCTACGTGAAAGAACAACACGTTTTCCTTGTTGAGCAATGAAAATTTACAATAATTATAAACCTGTGTTTTCTATCAAAATTACTTCTTGCGTGACTTTTGGGACACCCTTTTATAGTCAAGGTTTTTCATGGAATGGTTTTACCAATATACATTGCTACAAGCAGTGTGTAAAAATGAGTATTTACTATACTATGGTTAATATTGGCTGCTATAATTAAAGTATAAATAAACTATAACCACTCAATAATTTTATAGGCATCTCAAAATGTGCTCTAATTTGAGTTTTATTAGTGGGTTGTGAGATTAATTTTTGTTTGTTTTTCTGAGCATTTTAGTTCAATCTCTTTGTTAATTTTTCTTTTGTCTCAAGTGTCCTTTAAAAAACCTTATGTATTAATAGCAGTAACACTGTGACAGTTACATTCTGCTTCAGTTTGCACTCTTTCAGAATGCTCTTTTCATAGTTCCCATTCCAGATGACTGGTAGAGAGGTCACCTGCAGGCTACTTCCAGAGTCTGCTTTCTTTGCTAAAGGGTTAGGGGTGTGGGAACATCTCCAGGATCATCTGACAGGGGGATTCTAGGTCAGTAGAATGACAGGCCAAATAGATAGGATGGGAACTAGTTTAAATACACTCACACAGCTGCCAATCATCCAAGTTTGGTCTTATTCTCTTCTTGTGTTCCTTATGCTGATATCATCTTCTTTGAAAACATATACTTGGTACACAAAAAGGTATTAGAACATGAAGTTTATGACCTGTAGATGACAAAAGATTACCTGTCATATGTGAATATATGTATATTCTTATGTACATTATATTAATTATGAACAATCAATATGTAATAAAATTATGTAAGTTATTAATTTAAGCAATTTATTAGTATAAAATAATGATGTGTATAAACATATAAATATAAATACATACATAGCATATATAATATGAATATATATTTCATACTCTGTATTTCTGCATATGTTGAGGTACACAAACACACACACATGTGATAAGCCATGACATACATGTATGTTACATTCCAAAGGAATGGTGCAGACAAGGGTCACAGTTATTGAGGAGAAAACACATTGAAGACTGTGGAGACTGGACCAGCTTAATTAAGTACATGGTAGTTAAACTTGACACTGAGGAATGAGAAATTCCCTATAATAGTGAAAAGAGTCTGGAGAATATTCCTTAATAAGAAATTCATCCAATTGCTTTTGAATACTTTATTTTCCTCAGCAAAAATCTCTTCCCCAAAGGCTCACATGGAGTAATGAACACAGCATGTTCTAAAGAGAATAGGCAAATTTGGAATAGAGTGTTAATTTAGGTGAATAGTGGCAAATTTTTGGAGATAGTGAGTTGAATTTTGAAGTGTTAAATTTTGACATATGTCCTATAGAAAGTTATTGGAGGTTTTTCTATGAGAGACTTACATGCACAAATTATTATTATTTTTAAAATTATTATTTTTTTCAGTTACAGTTGACATTCAATACTATTTTATATTAGTTTCAGGCGTACAGCATAATGGTTAGATATTTATATAATGTATGCAGGTATTTCCCCCTGATTAATCTAGTACCCACCTGGCACTGTACATAGTCGTTGCAATATTATTGACTATTCTCTATGCTGTACTTCATATCCCTGTGACTATTTTTTTAAATATTTATTTATTTATTTATTTTTGACAGAGAGAGAGAGAGAGAGAGAGAGAGAGAGAGAAAGAGAGAGAGACAGAGACAGAGACAGAGATAGAGAGAGAACTGAACTGGGGGCACTTCCCAGTTCAGCATGTTTCTGCACTGGCTGGGGCCTGGATTTGAAATCCGGTCCCCGGTGCTGCAAAGTGAGTGCTTAACCCACTGAGCCATCCTGGTTTCCCCTCTGTGACTATTTTTTAACCACCAATTTGTGTTTCTTAATCTCTTTATCTTTTCCATTCAGCTCCTCAAAACGCCCTCCTGTTTGTAAACAGTCAGCTTGTTCTTTGTCTCTAGGAGTCTTTCTTTGTTTTGTTTGTTCATTTACTTTGTTCTTTAGATTTTCCATATAAGTGATATAATATGGTATTTGTCTTTCTCAGTGTGACTTATTTCATTTAGCATAATATCCTCTATGTCTATCTGTGTTGTTGCAAATGGTAATATTTTATTTTTTTTTATTGCAGAGGAATACTCCATTGTATAAATATACCACATTTTTTTTTTTTAAATTCAATCGTCTATTGATGGGCATTTTGGTTGTTTTCATATGTTGGCTACTGTGAATAGTGCTGCAGTAAACATATGAGTGCATACTAGGGCTCTCTGTAAAAAATCCAGGCATAAATACCTTTATGTTTCATATTATAATACATGGCTGATATTTTACGGCCAGCATTTATATATATATTTTGAATTAGTGTTTTGGATTTTTTTTTTAATAAATACCCAGGAATGGAATTGCCGGGTCACAAGGTAGTTTTGTTTTTTTTTCTGGTACAATTACTCTTTTATTCTTTTTTTTTTTTTTAATATTATTATATTTTATTGTTAAATTTAATGGGGTGACATTGGTTGGTAACAATCAGACAGTTTTCCAATGGACAACTCCACATCACATC
>PVKE010024541.1:0-23534 GCA_004027555.1 Craseonycteris thonglongyai | reverse complement strand
CACTCAATGGTTTGGTGTTTACCTGGAGAGAAGGGAGGAGGGGGGAGGGGGGAGGGAGAATTGTGTGGGGAGGGGGGAGTGGGCACCAGATATATGGGGTTGGAGGGGGACCTGACTCTGGGAGCTGGGCACATAATGCGATGCAAGGGTGATGTGATGTGGAGTTGTCCATTGGGAAACTGTCTGATTGTTACCAACCAATGTCACCCCATTAAACTTAACAATAAAATATGAAAATATATAAAAAAAAGAAAAAACTATAAGCTAAAAAGAACCTAGAAAAAAAAAAAGAAAACTTTTGGTGGCAGAAAAAGTTGTTATAATTCCTCTGCAGCCTTTTAAATCAAGGGATTGTAGTAACTGAAGGCTCTTTGGTTTGCTGAATATAAATGAATTTAAAGACAGTGTTAAATGATGGGTATGGGAGGTGCAAAATATGAGAAGCCAGATAGTCAAAAAGCTTTGCATGGGGGCAGTGTGGGAAAGGCAACAAAGCCATGATTTTACCTTCAGTAAAATCAGTAATGCTCACTAGTGCTTGGTAGAGGCTGTCTGCTTAAAGACGTGCCATTAAGGGGCCATGGAGTGCTGAGTTCCCCTTCAAAATGGATGCCAGCTGGGAACAGAGCCTACAGCCACATGTGAGGTAACTGGCTCTCAGTCCAAAGAGAAAATTCAGAGATGTTCCAGTAGATTGTAAGGCACAGGGATGTAATTTATTCCTGTTCCTTCACACCATCACCTCGCCCCTCCCCCCACTGTTGCAAAGGGGCTGTAGCCAATCCCAGCGTTTTCAGAAGTTAAAGTCGAGAGGCAGTGAATTTACTGGCTCCTCACTTGCCAGCAGTAGGAAAACAACTATCACAGACTTAGGCTGATCAAAGGCTGAGTGACCAAGGCCATTTCAGTGCCAGCTTTTCAGTTCTGGAGAAGCCATAAAACGGACCCAAGCAAACTACTAGGTCACTATAGCCAAGTGCCATCTGCCATGTCACCTGCTGGGCCCCAGTCTCTGTGCAATCCTTTTGGGTGGGGCCCAAGAATTAAAAAATCAGACCTTCCAGGGCTGTGTGACTATGACTGCTGGGGCTTTGAGGCCCTGAGAGTCTCCGGGACTGTAGCACCTTGTCATGGCTGGGGATACAAACAATTCTTTCTTATTTCCAGAGGAACAGGTGATTAGGATTCTCTGTTTGCTTTTGACAAACATAAAGAAGAAAAATAATCAGCCCTCACAGGCAGGAGGGGAGGGAGCAGGGATATGCTAAATTTGAGACCAAACTCCTTAGTAGATGAGCAAGAGTTAGAGCGGCAGGTTCATGTTTTTAAATAAATCCTTCTGTGTTCCCCAGATGATATAGTGATGTTGATTATATAGGGAATGAGTGAACAGTCAGAGTGGAAAGCTGGCAATGTCCTGCTGAGGAAAAGAATGGAAAGGAGAATTGACCACCAAGTACATAATTATGCTACAGTCAATGATACTTTAGAAATACCAGACTTAATAATGTGAAGAAAAACAGGCTGGCACCAAAAAGCAGAACATAAGGACAAGACAGTGAAAACATTGATAGGTCAGTTAAACACCAACTGGTATCTTTAAGATATTATATAATGAGAAGGAAAACACTGGTATTTACAAAATTTGATCACAGAGACAAAACAGAGCTTGCACACACTTGGGAGGAAAACCAGCTAGCATTAGGATTATCTCTGAGGAAGGACTGTGCCAAACAAGGACACCAAGCCTAAGCGCTCTCCCTCCCTCCTTCCCTCCCTCCCTCCGCGCTTAGTCAGACTAAGGCATCTTTCTGGAAATTAATCAATACTGGGGCACTACACATATTGAAGATTAAGGCTGAAGGTCTGGTCCTGAAGCATGGAACATTCACCACCATATGAGACCTCCTGGGAAAAATCTAACTAGCCTTCCCAGGTTGAAACCCCTCTCTGTGCCTGCCTTCAGACTTACACAGTCTAAAAAATGTTATTTAAGGAAAGCCGGGACGGCTCAGCGGGTTGAGCGCTCGCTTTGAGGCCACGAGGACCGAGGATCGAATCCCGGCTCCGGCCCGGGCGGACCCACATGCTGAACTGAGGAGTTCCCACAGTTCGGTTCTCTACCTGTCTCTGTCTCTGTCTCTCTCTCTATCTGTCAAAAGTAAAATAGAAATAAATATGCACTGAAGATAAAATAATTACTCTCTATAAATATAAAAAGATATAAAAAATGTTATTTAGATAAATAAATCCTATGTTGTTATTTAACTTTCCAAGAGTTTGTGTCTCATGTCCCTGACCATATTGTAAGTTCTTGAGGATAAAGTCCCCCTACCTCCAAAGGGCCCAACATAGTACCCTGTAGAAGAAGCACTAAGGAACCATGTCTCCTGTATTCAAGCCTCTGTGTAATTCCCTCCCACAATGACTCTGGGATTAGTGTGTGACTTGCTTTAGCCAATGGGACGTTTGCAAACATGAGGCAAGTAGAGGCTTGATAAGCATTTACCCTCTTGGAACTCAGCTGCCACGTACAGAAGCTCAGGCTAGACTACTGAATGAGGACAGAGAGGAGCCCTGCCCTTTAAACCATCCCTGACAAAACCCCAGATACAGGGTGGCCCATGAGCTACATAACTGAGCTATTTCCTTGTTCCTAAAAGAATGCCCAGTTTTTTCTAGATGTTGCATGTTAGGATGTGAAGGTACAACTGCTATAGCCATCTTTTTACTAGAGTAGAGCTTTTGGAGAACAAAACCAGCACACTGAGGATGGGGAAGTGGAGTGAAAGAAAGAAACTGGGTCCTTGATAACATTATAGAGTGGCTGGATTAACTATGGAGCTAGTTGACTTCTAAACTTTTTATTGTATGAGATACATATTCCTCATTGTTTAGGTTACTTTGAGTTAGGTTTTAAGTTGCTTGATGATGAAGGCATTCTAACATGTACATTCCTCAACCAGTTCTACTGGTACAAGTACAAAATTCCTGAAATTCTCTGTGTCAGGCATGTCCAGCCTGTGGCCCAGGGCAGCTTTGAATGTGGCCTAACACAAATTCTTTCTTTTTTTTTCTTTTTTAAGATTTATTTTATTGTTTGACAGAGACAGAGAGAGACAGAGAGAAGGGGGAGGGCCCAGAGCAGTCTCCATAGTTGTACATCAGTTTTTGACATGGTTTCATTCCACACAGGTGGGTGGGGGATCACACAGGGTAGGAGCCTGGCTAGGGGCCTCCTGCATAGGAGGCACACCCCCTAGAGCCAGGGGCTGAACCTTGGGGGCAGGGGGGGGGGGCAAGAACTGAATTAGGGGCCTCCCGCATGGGATACACAACCCAGTTTAGCATATGAGTCTGTACAGGACAGGGCCAGGATTCAATACTCAGTCCCCGGGGCTGCAAAGCAAGCACTTAACCTTCTGAGCCATCCTGGCTTTCCCTCTTCATTTCTGTTTTTTATTTTTGGTTTTTTTTTTATATCTTTTTATATTTATAGAGAGTAATTATTTTATCTTCAGTGCATATTTATTTCTATTTTACTTTTGACAGATAGAGAGAGAGACAGAGACAGAGACAGTTAGAGAACCGAACTGTGGGAACTCCCCAGTTCAGCATGTGGGTCCTGCCGGGGCCGGAGCCGGGATTCGATCCTCGGTCCTCGTGGCCTCAAAGCGAGCGCTCAACCCGCTGAGCCGTCCCGGCTTTCCCCTCTTCATTTCTTTATATTCAATCTCACACCAAATCTTAACTACCTTTTTGAAATGTCTATCCATTGCATTGCTACCACCTCAGTCCCATTCTTCACCATCTCACAATTGAATTATTAGAACCATTTCCTAAATTGTCTCCCTGATGCCAGTGCCAGTGTCATTTCCTTTATCCATTTTTGCATCTCTACCAGATTCCTCTAGCTTCCCCATGCCAACAACCTCCAATCAGAGCATGCCTGAAGCCTTTCCTTATTTTTCCACTATTAGCATACCCACTATTCTGGCTGCCTTTGAGTCTCTACCAAAAGCAAACTCTGAATAGCCTCTGTTCTCATCTGGTGGTCTTTGTTTATTTCCATAGAATGAATAATCTATAGAGGAAAAAGGCATGCTTTTTTTTTTTTTTTTAGTGCATGTTCTAACTTGGTGGAATCTAAGCCTAAACTGCAAGCAGCATCTTGGCTACCGTGTAGGGACAACCTGTCAGAACAATAGCAGCATGGAAATAAGCAGAGCAGGGAGAACAAATCCTGATGATGCTATTTGGGAGTTTGGCTCCAGCTGTGACTAAAGTCAGCTCTACTTCTGGACTTTGCAGTTTTCTGAGCCAATGAATTTCTGTTTTTTATTTGCTAGTCTGAGTTTCTGTGGCTTGCAACCAAAAGAATCATGACCAATAAAATCTTTTTTTCCTTCTTTTTTTTTTGAGCCCCTCTTACTCCCTTAGAATAAGGGGCCAGAGCTACTGATATACAGTCAGGAAGAGAGGGAGGACTGGAAAGCCCTGATGCTGTGGTCACTGGTGACAAACTGAACCGTGGCCTAGAAAAGTCCAAAGGGCAATGCACAATCTGCTGTGCTGTTCTAAAGCTGAGTGGGCCCCAAAGTTACAGCTTTGTAGTTTACATTCTCATGCTCAGCTACTGTTCTCTAAAGCAGGACATATCAGAGTGGCTTGACCAGGGAAGTTTCCAGCCTTAGCCACATACCATATTAAAACCAGCCCTCCCCACAGGCTGTAGGCCCCTGTGTTGCAACCTGGTTTACTACCCTACTGTCCACCTCTTGGTAAATTCTTCTGGTCAGGGAGGTCTCAGCTTAACCCAGAAAGATTTTCTGAATTTCAAATCCTGGGAGTTTTGTTTCCTTCCCAACCAAAAGGCTCTGGGCTCCTATACAAATTACCATATTTTTTGCTCCATAAGACGCAAGTTTCCTGCCTGGACCCGCTCTCCTTCCATGCAGTCCCTGCTTTCTGATCTGGCTGCAGGCTTCCCCACGGCATCATTAAGGTCCCCAACGTGCACTTGTTTGCAGTATTCGCTCCATAAGACGCACACACTTTTCCCTCCACTTTTTTTGGGGGGAAAAGTGCGTCTTATGGAGCGAAAAATACGGTAGTCCATTCCCTCTCCAGAGCTCAGCATACCAGGACATCTTTACGACAGTGGTGTCCACACTTTTGGCTTCCCTGGGCCACACTGGAAGAATTGTCTTGGGCCACATATAAAATACACTAATGACAGCTGAAGAGCAAAACTAAAAACAAGTCACAAAAAAAAAAATCTCATAATGTTTTAAGAATTTGTGTTGGGCCACATTCAGAGCCATCTTGGGCTGCAAGCTGGACATGCCTGCTCTAGGAGATGCCAAGTTTTTTATCAAGTAACAAACTTTTCCTTCTCTAGGACAAAAAGTATTCATTTATATTTGCATTCTTAAAGAAGCCATTTCTTAAATGTCTTTGCAGAATATAGAAAATCTGCTCTTAGATGACCTTATCTAAGTTTATTCAGAGAAGTAGCTTCTGAGGTTTAAGAAAAGTAAAATGAAGATTAAAAAAGCTCTTATTTCCCAGTACCCCATGCTGTGCACCACTGTGCTTGTCAGGTTGGTCTGTTTCTAAATTCCAGCTTCTTCCTATTCATTGCACATGCTGTCTTGCAGCTTAAGCTTTTCTCCTCCACTTTTGGAACAATCTAAGATGTACTACTGACTATATAATCTTTTCCTTTCTCATTCTTTCATAAATATTAGTCTTTTCTCTTAACTAGTATACACATACTTTGAGGGCAGAAACCATACTTTCCCTGTATATTCTTTAACACTGAGTATTTAATATATAATTGGGGAGTTAATAACTTGAATAAACATTTTTTTGTAGCAAAGATACTTTTAATATTTGAATTTTCATACAAGTTGTAATGTAGGAGATTAACTCTTTGAAGTTTATAAAGATTGTCATAAATATTATTAGTATTTTAATTTTTAAATATTTTTAACATACATTTTGAAAACTAGATTTTTTAGCAATTAGAAAAAACATTTTCCACACATTTCTAATTTATTATTCAGCAATTTCACATTTAAATTAACTTTAATATTTAAATAGATTTTGAATTATCTACACAAAACTTTAAAAAGTCATGCTACTTTTATCGCCCAAAATTGTAATGTTTATTATTTTCCTCTTTATCTTCCCAATAAAATATGTATATATCAGAAATACATTTTTTAAGTAATTTTATTTTGTCAAAACTCAAATGATTTAAAATGTAGCTTAACTTAATGTTTTTTTGTTGCTATAAAAGTGAATGCACAATACTCTAAGTAAAAATAGCTTTTTTTGTGTGTCCAGTAAACATTCCTTCCATAAATATCTTCCACCTCTGTAGGTACTGGAGAGGAAATCTATAGGAGAGTGGGACAATTCTGAACCCTTGGACTTTCTTCTTAGGGGCTCACTTTAAAAAGCTAAAGTGAGAGAATCAGCACCCCTTCCCTAACTAGTTTTCAACAGGAATATATATATTCCTGAACTGACATAAAATGTATAGTTACAAATCAGGGACTTTAAGATAAATATAAGACTTAAATCTCTTGCCAACTTTTCTTTAATAATGTGAAGAAAACAAACTCTTACTTTGAGATCTGAAGTGTGAAACCGCTTTTCTATTTCTCCAGCTCCTAATAAGTACTAAGAAGCAATTTGCATCAATGCACCACCTACTCCTTGGCATCCCCAATTCCTCCAGCAGTTATTGCGAAGGTGGCTTCATTTTCAGGCATCTCAGGGCTAACAGAACACAAGGGAACAGAAGTTTATAAAAAGCTCTATTTCTATAAATACTATATTCATGTCACAGACATCATACTTCTATCAGTTTGAGTCTCCAGAGATATTTCAGGGTTGGTATAGCTAAATGTGGACTACAGAATTATCTGTGGATGCTAACCCATTTTTAAAATCAATTTATAATTCATTTCAACATTCCTTATCTTACTACATATGTGTGGTAATTTAATTTTTATTTTGATCTGGTTATAAAATCTTATTGGTTCTTGCATTACCACACATATATAGTCAGCATTCTTTTGAGTGACTACATTAATCTCTGTTCTTCAAATTATCCTTTGAATCAATGGTTTCCTCATTAATTATGAAGTTGAATAAAACTTTGACACATGTTGATTTTATATTTTTTTACAAGGAAGTCATTTTTTTTTAACTTTTTGGAAATCATACTTTAGCATGTCCTAGACCCTACAGATTTTACAAAAATGAGACATAGTCCTTCCTCTCAAGACGTCTTGACAGGTAAGCTATGACATATAACAAATATGCAAAGTAAGCTTAGTTTCATAAAATCAGTGCACATGTAACAGAATTCTAAAAAAAGGAGGCATTATGCCAGGTAGGTTGATTAGGAAAGGCTTCACAGATAATATCTGAAGGATTACTGAGGCAGAAATGGGAGTAATCCAGGTAGAGGTAACAGTACAAACAAAAAATAACAATAGAGAAGCTTGTTGTATGTATAAGAAAGATGGGAAGAATAAATTAGGTTTAGGTATGTTGCATCTGAAGTACTTCTGGGACATTCATGTAGATGAGTTCTACAAGCAGTTGGAAAAGAATATCCAATAAAGGTTAGAGTAGAAATAGAAATTTGAAAATCACTGACCATGAGAGAAAGAGCCTACTGCTACTTTGTGTTATTATTATATCCCAGTTATGGTGACTATACAGTAATATCAGTAGCTTCATTTATTAAATATTTACTATTTACTATGTGGTAGGCTCCCTTATGTTATTTTATTTAAACTTTATGATAACCCTGTTGGGTATGTAAAAGGATTTATTATTATCCACATTTTACAGAGAAGATTAGGCTCAGAGAGAAGTAATTTGCCCAAGGTCACACTGCTAGTGAGGTAATACTCCAAAAGCTTTTGACTCCAAAGCTCACACTCTTAACCACTGGGCATATTGCCTTTCAAAGTTGGCTTTGTTTTTTTATTTTGTTTGTTTGGTTGTTTTGTTGGGAGGTGGAGATTAGGCAGTAGTATACTTTGAGCAGCTATGGGTAAGGTTACTTCCCTTAAGAGATAGCAGAAAGTTCTCCCCTGAGGATAGTAAATGTGCTATCGATAAGATAGGTCTTGCTAAATGAAAACTAGAGTTGAGTAAGAAGCCCTAAGTGGAATTTAAAAATAACCTTTGGTCTTGATGGAAAACACTCAGTTGGCCACTAACAAAACATGGGAAGACAAAGAGCTGAGAAAGAGTGAAGCCAAGCAAGGTGGCTAGCTACAAAGCTGAACCAGGGATTTTGTTTGTTAGCTTTGTTCTAGAAACAGAATAAAAAACAATTATTTCAGAAACCTGATTATTTATATGCCTTTGCAATTTTTGTAATTATTTAAAATGTATTTTTTCCTCTGAATTCAGATTTCTTTGTTTTTATATCCACTGATTTCAGATATGCTAATGGAATAAAATAAATGGAGTTTGTATTCACTCATTTAAAAGTTTTAAAGAGAGAAAAATATACAACTGAGGGCCAGCTCTAGTTACTAATGGGAGCAGTAACTGTGATGACATTCTAGGAAAATGGCTGGGTTCCTTTTTTGTAGTCACTCCTATACACCTGGAATTCTCCTGAGAACTCTTTTCTGCTCAGTTCTTGGGGAATTCTTTGTTTTCTTTTAACAAGAAATGTCTTTCTCTTATATATGTACAAGGTAGTAGTTGAAGCCATGAGGATAGCTATAGTTGATTAGCTATGACTACCCTAAATGGATCATCCCAAATAAACTAAGAAATAGTATAATGATTAAAAGGGCAGGCTCTAGATAAATGGCATAGATTCTAAGCCTGAATCCATCCTTTATTGGTGATGTGATTTGGGGTAAATCCATTCATTTATTCATTAATAAAATATTGATGGAGTACTTGCTATATCCTTGTTGCAGTCACTTGAGATTTATAAATGGGGAAAAAAATAGACAAATATCCCTGCCCTTGTAGAATTTATTTTTTGGGGGAAGGAGAAACAGACAATAAATACTGGGCATAATAAATAAATATATTATGCAATATGTTAGAAAATGACAAACGCTGTGGGGAAATAAAATGTAGAGCTAGGAACAACTCAGAATTCTCAAAAAAAAAAGAAAAAGAAAAAAGTAGAGCTAGGTAAGGGAGATTGGAAGTGTGGAAATTGGGAGGAGGCCAGTTGCAATTTAAAATGGGGTGATCAAGACAGGCATTGTTGAAAAGGTAACATTTGATCAAAGACTTGAAGGAGGCAAGGGAGATAACCAGCAAGAGGGCTAAGTGGGGAAGTATTATTCCAGGAAGGAGAACAATTAAGTGTGCAAAGGCCTTAAGGTAGGAGGGTGGCTGGCATGTGTATAGAACATTAAGGTGCTCCTGAAGCATCCTGAGCAAGGAGAGCAGGAGGAACAGGAAGAGGCCCATTCATTTAATGCTTTGTAAACCACTGCAGAGATTTGGGTTTTTATTCGAAGTTAAGGTGAGGAGCCTTTGGAGGGTTATACAGAGAATAGGTATGACTTGACTTGGTTTTACAAAGGGCCACTCTGGCTTCTGTGTTTAAAATAGACTGTAGAGGGGCAGTGGTTACCAAAGTGCGTGGGACCTTGGTTTCCTCATGTGTAAAACGGGGATAATGACCTCTATCTTTAAGGTTTGTTGTTATAAATAATGAAATATATATAAAGTGCTAGGTAGAAGGCCTAGTACATAGGAGCCACTCACTAAACATTACCTATCATTATTAGCATCATTCATTTTCTCTACCTAAAAGTTCTAAAGTCAAGGGGAATTCTTTTTTTTTTTTTTTTAAGATTTATTTTATTGATTTTTGACAGACAGAGAGAAACAGAGAGAGACAGAGAGATGGGGGAGGGCCCAAAGCAGTCTCCACAGTTGACAGCACCAGTCTTTCACATAGTTTCACCCCACAGGTGGGCACAGGGCTGCGCAGGGCAGGAACTGGGCCAGGAGCCTCCCACATAGGCCCCGGCAAGAACTGAACTGGGGGCACACCCCAGCTCAGCATGTGGGGCCACATGGGCCGAGACCAGGACTCGATCCTCGGTCCCTGGGGCTCCAAAGCGAGCACTCAACCCACTAAGCCATCCCAGCCTTCCCTGTGAGAAATCTTTAGGGACCAGAAAGAAGGGAGTATGTGCTACACAGAAAACTAAGTTTTAACATTTTAAGCTGTGATCTAGCTTTGCTATTTTTATTCAAATTTATTGAAACTTGACAAACTAACCTCTATTCTTTGATAACTAATTATCCTTTATGGAGTCTGCAAAACTTCAGTTTTTGTTGGCAGCCAGTGTAGCCATCATCTGAACTGACACCAGGTGGAGCAAAGTGTTTTCAGCTAAGAGACACTTGACTGTGATTACACTTTGCTTTTTAGGTATAAATAAAAGCATAGAATCTATATCTTTTGGGAATGACACGCATTTAAATATGACATTTTCCTAATACAGTTCTGAATTGTCACCAGATAAGAGTATCAATGCTAATAGATTAGACGTAGGAAATTTTTTTGTCTTTTTTTTTTTTTTTTTTTAAAGATTTATTTTATTGTGTTTTGGTGGGTTTTTTTTGACAGAGAGAGACAGAGACAGGTACAAAAACTGCAGGAGTTGTTTGTTCCTGCATGTTTGGAAGAGTTGATGAAATATACAAATGATTGAACCTGTATATATAATTAATTCATTTATTAATTAAATAAATAGTTATTGAGTTCCTACTCTGTGCCAACTACCTTCCTAGGTGCTGGGGGCATTAAAAAACCACTCAGTTCCTATTGTGAGAGAGATGTACAAGTAATCAGTTGAACACAATTCAAAATAAAAGTGTTTTGGAAAGTTCTAAGCACAGCAATCTATTCAAGATATAAACCAATAAATTTTAGTAAAAACATGAGACAATCCTACTATCAATTCAACAACAACAACAACAAAAAATTTGTACCAAATTTCTAGAGATTGTTGAAGCTCCATAGAACACAGTATTTGTGTATTACAGTCTTTATAGGCACTGGCGATGAAAAGCAAAATGGTCTGAATAAAAACCATATAGCTACAGAAACATTATTTAATATTTATTCAATGACAGTACATAATAAGTACTGTGACTCATAGCAAAAACAAGATTAAGAGCTCATCTGATTTCTTTTTGGTTGATTTTCCCCTCCTTAGGGTAAAGAGTTACTATAAATCTTTGTCTTATTGCTCAGGTTGGCTAATCAGTTAGTCACAAATATTGCACATCTATTATGTTCCAGGGATAGTGTCCCTATCCTCAAGGTAATTAATGTTTAGCAGAGATGACACGTGCTATACTATAAATCACTACCAATGGGAGGTAAGCTCCATGAGGGCAGGGCCTTGTCTTTAGTTGTGTTCATTGATCTATCCCCAGAACCTAGAACTGCTGATTTATATAGTAGGTTTCTCTTTAAAATGTACTGTTTAAAATTCTTAATTCATAAAGTAAAATACTGTGAAAGAATAGAAAATGTAATATAGAGTAGGGCTGAGATTGCAAGGGTCAGGGAAAGATTCCCTGAGGAAGTGATGTTTAAACTGAAACTTGAGAACAAAACTAGCAGAAAGAAAAGAGAATATATTTCTGTCATACTCTGTACTTCTCCTGCACTTACCACACTTCAATTGGAACTGATTATTTCATTATCTAGCTTCACTGTAAGCTTTGGAAGGTCAAGGACCAAGTCTATTTGTCAATAGCATCCCTGAATCCCTAGAACATAGTACATAGTAGGAACTTCCCAATAAATTGAATAATTTTTGAGAAGGAAATTAAAACATGTAGTATTCTCCAGTGGTATAATTACAGCCTCTTAGGAGAGGCAATTTTATTTAATACCATATGCACAAGAATCTGGTTAAGAATAAGAAAATATTTACCTGTCATAAATCTTGGCGATTCTCAGTTCTCCTCTTCCCTTTCGCAAGCTTATTCTTGTTGTTGAAGCATGAGCCAGAATGTGTCCCCCAATGGGTTTTTTAGGGTCTGCCTGAAAACTGAATTAAAAACACCTTTTCAGTTTTCATTATATGGACTATATAGAGTAATATCTGCAATTTCAAGACAACTTTTCTGTGGAGAATACAGGGGGTGAGGTAGTTGTGTGTTCTGAACAATCAGAGACTTGTTTATTAACTATGGAGTGGGGCAGGGTTTGGAGCTGCTAGATGCCCCCATTGCCATTCAGCTCAGGCTTCTGAAATTCTTATAATAAATAGCTCATGTTTTGCTTGATATTTTGAAAAGAAAAAACACAAACAAAACATCATTCACTGTCTTAGAATAACTCTTGGGGTAGGCAATTTTTCTTCTTTACAAAATATAAAGATTGAATTCATTTATTCATGCATTCATTAGAAATATTTATTAATGGCCTATATGTGCTAAGTCCTATTCTAGTCTAATAAATAAGAAATACCGAATCCTTCTTCATGATGCCTCAATGTAAATGAGAGCAGATTGAGAACCTCCTTCTTATATGTTAACTGTATGTTGGAAGCCTTCAATGTTGTACAGGTTATGAATTTGTAGTGAGAACAACCTCAGAAATATCTTTGTCTTTATCACTGATGCCTAAAGTTTATTCTTTGAAAATGATACAGAAAAGATATGTTCTATGTCTGATCATATGGATTCAAAAATATATTGTGATTGTAAGGTAGTTTACACGTATAATCGACATTCATCTTGAGAAATATATTCATTAGGGGACTAACACTCATTTGACAAGATGTGAAAGATTCTTTTGGGGGGCAGGTACAGGAGGGTTAAGCAGCAAAGTTTATTGAGAGTAAAAGTAGAGAAAGTACATTTCTAAGAGGTGGAAGTGGGCCTCAGGCAAGAAGAGGTGGCTCAAAAAGCCTGAAAGGTTCTTAATAACCCTAACAGTGAGCCCTTCAAAAGAGCCTAGGTGCAACAATCCTCAACAAAATACTAGCAAACCAAATTTACCAGCATAGTAAAAAGGTTACACATCACAACCAAGTAGAACTTATTCTAGGAATGCAGGAGTGGTTCAACATAGGAAAACTATTAATGTAATATACCATATCAATAAAATGGAGAAAAAAACCACATGATCATCTCAAAGTGATGCAGAGTAAAAATTAGGCTTCGAAATCATCAATATATGGAACTGAATGTAAACTAACAGGTTATATTTGATCAAAATAAACTGTTATAGCATAATAGCCTCAGTTCTGGGAGAACAGGGTTGCAAGTAAATTCAAATTCTGCTTGCTCCAAAAAGGTGTTCAAAATTCTGGTAACTCTAACCATGAGGCGTGGTGTATGTGACCAATTGGCATGAGATTACATAGATTGTAAATTGTTGGGGTAAGAAGCTCCCTAGTAAAGGATTTTGTGATTAAATGGCTCAGAGGTTAGGACCAGATTATCCCTGGCTGAGGTTGGATAGGATTGGTTAAAATTCAGCAGTGTCAGGCATGGGAGTCATCATCACCACCAGGACACTGGAAGCCCAAATAGAATAACTCTCTGCTCCCAGAGTCCATTTTCTTTTTTCTTTTTCTAAATAAAGGTTTCTCTTTAAAAAAAATTAGCAAATTCAATGTGGGAACACACACTGAAAGTTAGTTTCAGAGTCAATCACTATCAAGAAAGTAGCAGCCAGGCAGTTGAGACACAGCAGTTAAGTCAGAATTAACAACAATTAAAGAATCATGCAGAAAGAAAAAAATTAAAGAAGTCAGAAAGCTGGGTTTGCTTTATGCAGGCACCTGAATGGGGTAGTAAAGCAATAATGTGATCTCACTTGGATGAGTTGTCTCTATGTTTATAGGTCAATGCCACTTTTGTTTTAATGGAATGGCTCTAAACTTTCCAGGTCACCCTAAGTTATGGGTGGTTCTTCATGGTCTTAAAAAAAAAAAATCCTGTGTTCTATATAGGTGGGCTGCTTGAGGCCCTGATGACATATACTCAAGTAGACTGTGAACTCTGAACTTGCAAAACACTGTATTTATGCTTCTCTACTACACTTCTCATGTTCTGTCTTTAGTGCTATTATTTATGTGTTATATTCCCCCTCAACCCCTCTTCTATTACCTATCACTAAGCTCCTTAAGGGTAGGCAATATTGCATTTAGTTCTGAGCAACCAGCTACACAGTGGGTGCTCAAAAATATTTTTTGAACTTAAGATATGGAATTTATAAAAATACCAAGGAGAATATTAAAATGTAGAAAGATTGGTACTTCCACAGAAGGTAGAACAGATAGAAGTTCCTATCCAGAGGCAACAAGAAAGGATGAATGGTCAGAGTTAGCTAAGTGGGAAGGGTGAAGTTTTAGCAGCTGTTATACATGGTTTCTAATACTGCCTAGTAATTCTCCTATATGAGTGTGGTTAGCTTCACCTTCATTTTTCCAAACCTTCAGTAGTCTCCTTAAATCCCCTTCTCCACTCGTGTCCCCTCATCTTGAACTACACTGCCTGCTTCTTCACGAAGAACATGAGGGCTCACAGGAAGAAGCTCCCTCACCCCACTCCTTTCTCTCTGTAATCTACACACTTATCTACAAGTGTAGTCATTCTTCCTCCTTTCCCTCTCAAACTTCTTTTTTATTTCAGCAACTCCTTTGATACCTTAATGCCTTTGCACACATGATTCCCTCTAAAATGAAAGCCACTGTGTTCGTTC
This sequence comes from Craseonycteris thonglongyai, assembly GCA_004027555.1. Classification (NCBI taxonomy): domain Eukaryota; kingdom Metazoa; phylum Chordata; class Mammalia; order Chiroptera; family Craseonycteridae; genus Craseonycteris; species Craseonycteris thonglongyai. The sequence continues at coordinate 8,779 of PVKE010024541.1, read as the reverse complement.
ATTTAGAGCTTACTCATCTATTAAGTGCCATCCCTTCTTGGGAACCCTACTTGATATCCTGAAACAGAGTAGAAACTGCCTCCGCTGTGCTCTCAAACCACTGTGTATATTCCTCTATTAAAACACACTACATTGTAATTTTTAATTCAAGGGTCTCACTCTCCTATATTCACTCACTCACTATATTCTAAATCCTTGTTCATTTTTGTAACTTCACTGCTTAGAAAAGTGCCTCAATTAATATTGTTGAATGAACATAGAGAAGACAATTTTGGTTCCCTGGTCTAGATGTTTTTGGACACAGATCTGTGACATATCTTTGAAGAAGCTATAATTCAAGGAACTTTTGAAGGGTGTTCTCACAGAAAAGCAAATGTATAAGATAGAATTTCTCCCTAATTGAAGTAACCCTCTCCCAATCCCATTACAGATAATCTAAAGAAGAGCAGGAAGCTGGAGCTAGGTGTACAGCCTTATTGCTTCTTGGCCTTCTGGCTAAGATCAAGTGTAGATGGATAGCCATGGTGTTTTCTTAGCAAATTATTGTGTGCTCTTACCAATGTGGTACCTTATGCATAAAAGAGGACAGGTATTACTGCTTGTTATTGATTATTCTAGGTGAAGAGCCTGAATGTTAAGAACATCATCTCCAAAAAGATGATTTTGAATAAATTGAATGGGCAAATGAATGGTAGCATTTGCAAAAGCACTAAGGAAACATGTAGGAAAGATATGGGGAGAAAAAGTCCCTCAAAATGACTCAAACTAAGAGGTTATATTTAATCAAAAAGACTGCAACGTAACATAACAGCTTTAGCTCTGGGAGACGACCAAGTCATTTCTAATCTTGCTTGCTTCATCACAGTATTCAGGATTCTGTATAGAATTTTGGGTAGAATTTATGGCTTTCTTGTAGGTCACTAACACTTTAGTAATTTAAGAAAAATACAGACTCTCCCCCAGAAAAAAATGTACATATGTACATATATAGATATTTGCAGTGTAAATATAGGAGATTTGCGGTTCCTTCCCCTTCTGGTGTAGATAGGTATTACTAACAATAACAACCACCAAGATTTGTTGAGTCCTTACTATGTGGCAGCCCTTACTCTTCTAACTCATTTAATTGTTTTCCTTTGCTTGGACTCCATATTTAGTAAATAACTTTAGATTAAAATATAGGTTATTATAGAGGTCTGCCTATAGGGAGAGAATGCTGGTCATAAGAACCTCAGTAGCTACATTTTTCATTATCAGTAAACTGGCCCTCTGATCTTTCAGTGAGTCTCATGAGCTTGATTAATGTGAATTTGTCCTGAGAGATGGATTGGTTTTCAGTAAGATTTGCAAATTGAATCTTTGCCTGCAAGGCTGAGGGCACTGAACTCTGGTCAATTAACCAGGGCAGTGAATACATCCCTGCAAAGCCTCTCAAATGACAGTATGCCAACATTTCCCCAGGGATTCCTGATGTACTGTGTGGTACATGAGCGCTGGAGTTAAACCTTAGTTCAAATTTTGGCTTATCAGCCAGACATGTGACCTCAGAAAGATTGTTTAACCATGCTAAATATCTATTTCTTCATTTTATTTATTTTTTTAAAGATTTTATTGTTTTTGACAGAGACAGAGACAAGGGGGAGGGCCCATAGCAGTCTCCATAGTTGTACGTCATCAGTTTTTGACATGGTTTCATTCTACACAGGTGGACAGGGGCCACGCAGGGTGGAAATTGGGCTGGGGGCCTCCTGCATGGGAAGCACACCCCAGTTCAGCATATGGGTCCACACAGGCTGGGGTCAGGACTCAATCCTTGGTCCCTGGGACTGCAAAGTGAGCCATCCCATTTCCCCAGTGTTTCTTCATTTTAAATGCAGGATAATAATGGTACCTAACTGGTAGGGTAATTGTGAGAATAAAATGAAACAATTTATGTGAGGCATCAACCTAGTGACTATAAGTATTATTATTATCTGCTTTCATAATCCTGAGTCAAACACTTATCTGTTACCTGGGCTAGTTACTTACCTTTATGAATTTCAGTTTCTTTTCCTGTAAAATGGGCTCAAAAAGACCTTATCTCTTAGTGCTGATGTGGGGATTCAAGACACTAGTATATTTAGAATAACTTGCTAGGAGCCTATTATGTGCCAGGAACTATGCCAGATCATTGATACACATTAGCTCTACATTTACAACTATATTGTCACATAAGAGGTACTCAATAAATGGTAACTATGGTTATTTAACTAAATGATTCAGATAAAACAGTCACACTTTCAATGACATGTAGAACAAGACATTTTTATTAAACTTTCTTGGAACTGTCTTTGAACCTAGTCTTGAGGTAAAGTACAAGAAAGTATAATAGCGTTCCACATTCTTTTAGAGGATTTTATTTCTATTTATGGCCAAATAAAAACAGCTTTAGAAAACCACCCACATTCCTTCTTTAGCCTATTCTCTCATTTCTCCTTCTTTTATATTTTTTTCTCCTCTTCTTTCCTCCTTTTCTCAGGGTATGGGGGAGTATGATGAGAAGGAAAAAGAGATGGGAATATCCATGAGTAATTTCTATGACAAATACGCCAATAAGTAATGATCAATAACAACAATCAACCAAATGCCATAACTATACAGACATTATAAATAGAATATTAGAAATAAAGAGGGACCAAGAAAGATTGTTTCATTTATTCCCTTCTGGTTGAAGAGAATATGGCCTATTATATCACTGAGGATAACACCCAGGACAGCCTGATCGCCCAACTTCAAATTAGGGTAATGGGGTCATAAAGTATAGGATTTTGGTGATGGTAGGGCATATGATATCTGTTTGGGACTGGGATGAGGAGGGTAGCACAGTGAGGCTAAAAGAGAATCAATTTTGAAGTCAAAGATACCTGGGTTCAAATCCTGACTCCATTTTTAATTGTGTGATTGAGCAAGTATTAAGTACTCTGACTCTCTTTGTTTCCTCATTTATAAATTAAGAATAATAATAGCATCTACTTCAAACATTGGTTGGAGTACAGACCTTGAGGGGCCTGGACAAGGACAAGGTTGAGGTACTCCTGGTACTTTTGACTTGCTAAGGGGAAAACTTACAGATTGGATTTTTGAGAAGGGTCCATTGAGGAGAGAAAGCTTGAACGAGCATGCCCAAGAATGAGGAGGATGCTTTGAGATTAGGGGAAGTAGGAAGAGAAGAATACTGCCAAAAGAGAAAAATTTAGGGGAAAGAGAAAAAACAGTTTCAAATAAGAAGTATGTTTAACAAGTTTTGTTAAGTAATCTCCCCTCCCAAAGTATGCAGAAAAAAACACTTTTTCAACATCTTGAAGATGCAATTCTAGGGTTTTTTGGGAGCAGGAGAAAGATGGAGTGACATACTGAGATTGGTTTCATAAAAAGAACTCGGAGGCCCAAGGAGGTTGAATGATGTTGAGATGACAGAATTACGTAAGATGATGCATGAAAGCACCTGACACATGCTAAGCAATCAATAAATATGCGTATAAGTTCTCTTAATTTTGATGGGGAAGAAAATAAGTTCAAATAGTTGACTTACACAAGGACACCACGCTAGTGACCCTAGTTGAATGTTTTTTTCTCTAACCATATTGCCTCTCAATTTATGCTAATGATGTTGTATTAGTAGGTGACATCCTTAGAGAATAAACTGCACATGTACGAGATTGCAAATATTCTAAGATGACTTTTTGTTTTAGCAAAACAAAAACACAAATGAGGTAGGCAGCATCATGGTCTTATTTGTTGCTCATCTTATTATTTGCCCTGGTGTGGAGAGTTATAGGCTGATACTTTGACTTTTTATCTCCAAACCTTCATCAATTGGATAATTCTAGTTCTAAAATCTGTATCTGTAAGCCCTGTCTAGGAGCTGCTGCTCTGCTGTATCATACGGCAGCTCCTCGCCTCTATAATTTTGTTCCCTTTTAATATATTGTGCCATCAAGTATATCACATGGATAAGCCTCAATTATTGTCAGCGTACTTGGGGACTCATAGCAATTATAGTGCTATTTCTCTGACAGGCCCCAGGCGAGCTGCAGGTTGGAGTTCCCCAACACTGAGAAACAAAGATGTTTTCTTTATGGGAGGTTTTCTAATAGCATTTGAAATCCTTTAGTTTAAAACAGTCCTGTTTTTTTTGTTTCTTTGTTTTTTTCATTTAATGGTAGCAATATATGTATTTTATATGAAGACATGCATTTAATTTGTATTGTTATAATTTTAAAGACTACTTTAGAATATGCTAATTATGGTGAGCCTTGTTTCCTTACAACTTGGTTAGGTGGAGGAATTGTTTCAAAGCAGGTTCACCCAGCAAAAATACTACTAGCCTCTGTTCCCTTCTCTGGCTCTTTACTTAGTTAGCTCACTTCATTATAATTCTCCTCCCCTCTCCAATTCCTCCAACTATTTCCTTCTGTCAACTCTCTATTTCTCCTTTCATTGTCTTATTGGAGTTAATTCAAACCAGTTAAACTCTTTTTGAAACTTTCTACAAATATTTAAAAATGAACCCCTATCTAACCTAACTTCCACAGATTTCCTTTATATCCTAACTCGAGGTAGTGTTGGCCTCTTCAATGTTCTATCCCCACAACTGAAGAATACTGCTCTTTAACTTGTACTGTTTTATTTGAATGCAACCCACTTCCTCCCTTTAAACAAATGAGTCATTTTCTCTTTTTAAAGCAAGTCTTAAAATTCTTCCTTTTCTCTTCAGTTTAAAATTATTCTTTTTGGGGAAGCTGGGATGGCTCAGTGGGTTAAGTGCTCACTTTGCAGCCCTGGAACCTGAGGATCGAATCCCGGCCCCAGCCCAGGTGGACCTATATGCTGAACTGGGGTGCACCCCCAGTTCAGTTCTTGCTGGGGCCTATGTGGGAGGCTCTTGGCCCAGTTCCTGCCCTGCCCAGTCCCATGCCCACCTGTGGAGTGAAACTATATGGAAAACTAATGCTGTCAACTATGGAGACTGCTCTGGGCCCTCCCCCTTCTCTCTGTCTCTCTCAGTCAAAAACAATAAAAATAAATCTTTAAAATTACTCTTTTTGTGAAATACTTCATGTCCTATGTTTGAAAGATACTGTATAAAACAGAGAAGATTGCTGTAACCACTTAAAGACTACAGACAATTACATGTCCTACCAAGACTTTAAAATTTTGAGTTAAATGGTCATAATTTATTTTTCTTTTTTATGGAAACAAGACACATAGTCTCTTTTGTTCACTAGTGAATTCCCAGAATCTTGATACACAGACTTTCAATAAAATAAATGGGGGAAGCCGGGATGGCTCAGTGGGTTAGGCGCTCACTTTGCAGCCCTGGGGACCGAGGATCAAATCCCGGCCCAGGCCGTGCTGACCCATATGCTGAACTGGGGAGTGCCCCCAGTTCAGTTTTCACCAGGGCGAGACTCCGGCCCAGTTCCTGCCCTGTACAGCCCCAAGCCCACCTGTGGAATAAAACTATGTGGAAAAACCGATGATGTGCAACTATGGAGACTGTTCTGGGTCCTACCCCTTCTCTCTGTCTCTGTCTCTGTATCTCTCTCTCTCTGTCAAAAACAATAAATAAATATTAAAAACAATAATAATAAATAAATAAATAAATAAATAAAATGATTGATTTCTCTCTCAATCTTTTTTACTTGCTTAATATCATTTGTGTAGTTAATATTATCACATTGGAATCTCCTATGATTAAGTAGAAACTACTCATAAAAGGATATTGAAAAGTAAGAGATATATCAAACTACAGAAGATACAGCAATACTCTTAGGGTTAATTTAGAAAATGCCTAAGGAGAGACATTCGTTTCAGTACAATGACAGAATTTACACTAGTATATCAAATATCTTCTAACATGTATATCAAACTCCATGACATTTATTTTATAATTGGAAGTTTGGGGATTAATATACAGCAGGATGACTACAGTTAATAATAATTAAAAAACATATATGTCAATGATTCATTTATGTGTTGCTACATGCTATATTTGACTCAGTTTTAAAGTAATACCACTTTGTATTGTAACCATCTGAGTAGTAATTGATGGAAGCAAGGTATTTATACTAGTCTCAAAGTATCATTCCACAAATTACTTATTGATAAGGGGAAAAGGTCTTTTACAACGCAGAATCTTGTGAAATCTATCTTAATCACATGATCAAACTTAACATCATTAATTTAACAATGGGACAAACAGCCCTATAGTTTTCCTGCCAAAAGTGTTTAACATTTTAAATAATGAGAAAAAAATCAACTCCAAATTGAGGGACATTCTGACGGTCTGTGCTATTCAAAAATGTCAGTGTCATAAATCTCTAATAAAGTCTGAGGAGCTGTTTTGATTAAAGGAGACTAAAGAAATATGATTACATGCAAAGCCACATCCTCCATTGATCCTAAATCGTAAACAAAAGTGCCAGTGGTTATAAAGGAAATTATTGAGACAATTGGAGACACTTGAATCCAACTGTATACTAGGTAACACTAGTATGCCAATGTTAAATTTCCTGAGTGTGATAATTATATTGTGGTTATGTAGGAAATGTTGTTTTTAGAAGAGATATACTGAAGTATTAAGAGATAAAGTGTCATGATGTCTGCAAATAATTCTCAATGGTTCAGGGAAAAATACCCTCAAACGGTTTACCAAAAAACCCACACATACATGTGTATGTCTGGAGAAAGAAATTTTACATACATGTGCACACACACACGAGAAAAAGTGTGACAAAATGTTAACAATTGAGGAACCTTGGTGAATGATATATATGTATTCATGATACTAGTTTTGCAACTTTTCTCTGGTTAAATAAATTTCTAAATAAAAAGTTGCTGAAAAGATCTTTTGAAAGCAATATCATAGATTCAGCTTATTCAGTTACATAATTCCCAAAATTTTTTATGGTAGCAACTAAGCTTTTTTCAAATTTTGTTTTCATTACCCTCTTTTAGCTCTCTTTGCCTTTCCATTCACTGACATCTTTCTAACAGACTCATAAATACTTCAACAAATTCTAGTCCATATGCCTAGTATGGACTAAAATTGTTTTATACAGTTGGATTCAAGTGTCTTCAATTGTCCCAATAATTTCCTTCATAACCTTTATTGCCCTGGGATTTTTTCTTACTGTCCTCCAATATACTTCTAGTCCTAGACAAAAGAGAAGCCCAAAGTATCTCTGAAAATGGTAAAGCAATTGCTTTATTTTATAAAGAACTAGAAAAAAAAATAAGTCCTGAATAACAAATAAGTGATTATTTGCAATTAGGAGGTGATATGCACTTTGCAATAAAGTGATTTGTGATAAATTTGTGCCCACACCAAGGCTGATTATATTAAAATTATTTTCTATTCTACACTCTAATCCTCTTGATATTAACCTTTGTGAAATACAAAAGCAGAATATTAGGGCTTACGTCATAGTTGCTCCTGGATCGGCAGTCATTTGATTGGTCACAAACACAGCCACATTATATTCTGCATCAAAAAATAAAATTAAGAAACTAAGATAATAGCAATAGTAAATATAAAAAGTTCATTGTTTAGATATCACTGTTTAGGAATATTGTGCCATGAATTTATTTTAAAAATAAGATTATATTCCTATTTTTCTTTGAGAATGTAACTTATTTAAAGTTATTATTATTTAGATACCTTATTGTATTAAAATCAATATTTTTTATTAAAAAAAAAAAGACTGGTATTCCCATGAAGGTAATTTTATTTCTTCTTAATTTATTGCCTCCTGACATTCTGAGCTTTTCTGCAAAGCCTACTCAGCCAACAGTTACAGATGCTACTCTAATAGTGCCACTTTATCTTTAAAAATCTACCTTCTGAGATTTTTTGGAGTCGTGATAACATCTGGGCCAACTTTTGCTGTCGTTCAGCCAACTCCCCACGACCACTGAAATCCACTCGAAAGAGTGCCATTATCGAATCAATGATCTGCACAGTTAATATAAAAATAAATATGCATTTAGAAAGTTAATATAAATTAAATATGCATTTAATTTAAATTGGAATCAATAGAAGAAAAATATGTTAAATGGCTCTGTGAATGAGCAATATTTAAAAACTTGTACCAACCAATAGCTTGAAGATGCCAGCTTCTTCATGGAACTTTGCTGCTACATAGTCAAGTAGCTCCATCTGATGTTCACCTGGTGGAAAAATGGAGTGGGAAAATATAAAAGCTGGAAGCAGCAGAGGCTAAGATCATATTTATGTCTTGGGAGTCAGTCAAAAGAGAATCTTGAAGGATTTTCTTAATTATTTATAACTTTATTAAATATGATTTCATATTCTGCCTCAGCATACATGCCAAATGCTACAAAAAGAATGTTACTCTCTATTTCGAAGACAAGGAAATAATTTGAGGGCACTTTAATATCTAAGAACTTACCAGATGATAAATTTTTGGGGCTAAATTTATTTGAAGAAAAGTAAAATAAAAAGAGAAAAGAACAGTGTCAAAATGTTGTTAAGTATCACTCAAATTTTAAGTCAGCACTGTTAACCTTAAAACAGCCCAAGGGGAAAGCCGGGACGGCTCAGCGGGTTGAGCGCTCGCTTTGAGGCCATGAGGACCGAGGATCGAATCCCGGCTCCGGCCCAGGCAGGACCCACGTGCTGAACTGCGGAGTTCCCACAGTTTGGTTCTCTAACTGTCTCTGTCTCTGTCTCTCTCTCTATCTGTCAAAAAGTAAAATAGAAATAACTATGCACTGA
>PVKE010024540.1:0-23736 GCA_004027555.1 Craseonycteris thonglongyai | reverse complement strand
TTCAGACTCAGAGGTGCCTCAATGTATACTTTATCATCTTGGAAGAATTTAAAATCAAAAGCAGACATTTTTTAACCATCTTATAACCAGGTTCCTCTCACTCTGTATCTGGAACTATTTCTCTTCAATTGAGGCTTATTTGTTCAGGTCAAATATAAGGAACCGAGAAGAGGAAGAGAAAATTAAGTGGAAAAAAAAATCACATGGGAAGGACTAGTAAAAATAAAATTGTATGAACTTCTAAATTTATGAAATATAATACAAATATGCACCCCTAAAAACAAGCTTAAGAAAATATACTTCTATAGACCTAAGTTTTTCAAATACTTGTGTACAGGTCTTGGCAATGATCTAGTCAAAACTGCAAAGAAAAGTGCAGTTTAAACTTAATTAGATACAACTAAACACTGTTGTATGTGTGTTCAAAATGCATGTTTAAAAAAATTCCTTTAATAATTTCCAGTCAAGATAGTAGAGTAGGTAAACACCGTGCTTACCTCCTCTCATGATCACATCAAAATTACAACTAAACTATAGAACAACCATCACTGAGAATTGCCTAAAGTCTAGCTGAACCGAATCCCTACAACTAATAACATACAGAACAAGATACAGGGAGACTGGTAAAAAAAGTCAGAGATGCAGAATGGGCTGGTCTCACATTCGCATGTGATCATTAAAATCAGGAAGAATATTTTGGCTGTGTAACACCCTTCCACCCCTGGAGGATTAAGAGTTCCAGCCCCATACGAGGTTCCCTAGCCCAGGGTTCCAGTGCCAGAATGAGATGTCCCCATAACTTCTGACTGTGAAAACCAGCAGAGAATGTGGCTGAGTGAGACAGAAGGTGGCTGGAGTCTCAGGTGCTCTTAAAGGGTCCATGCACAGACTTACTCTATAATGGATGCAATCACTCTGAGTTCTAGTGCTGGGGCAGTGGTTTGAAAAGTGGCAGAGACATATGGGGAGGAACTGAGTTGTCCTGTACCTCTGGCTGAGCAGCCCTAAGCCCAATACTAGCAGCAACTGGCTTCAGTTCTCAGGTTGGTCTCTCATGGCATGTCTAAGCCCAGCCCAGGTAACATCCATCTGTGGATTGCTTTGTTGCTCATGCCAGGTGGCCCCAGGCAGGGCACAGGCTATGGCTGAACTTGGCTTGTGGTGAGTCACTTCCTAGGAGGCCCTAGGAACCAGTACCCCCAGAGGTCAGCTTTGGACAGAGCGGGAACATCACCCAGCCACATACAAGGATGACACACCCAGAGGGCACACTGGGCAGGCACCAAAGCCATGCTAAAGCAAACCCTACTCTGTCAGGTCAGCCCTGTGCATCACAGCTCCTCCACTTTAGTCACCACCGGTCCTCAAAACCAATCAGCCTAAAGGTCAATCCCTCCCTCTGATGTGCAAACAGCAACCAAGGCTCAACTACAAGATGAAGGTACACACAAACCACACAAGAGACACACACCTGGTGCACCCAGCTCTAGTGACCAGGGAGACTGTGCCAGTGAGTTTCATAGGATACCTATTACAAAAGCCACTTTACTAAGACCAGGAGACATAATAGCCCTACCTAACACAAGAAACAAACACAGGTGATAGCCAAAACAGGGAGACAAAGAAACATGTCCCAAATAAAAGAACAGAGCAAAGCTCCAGGAAAAAAAAAAACTAAACAAAATGAAAACAAGCAATCTACCAGAAGAAGAGTTCAAAATACTGGTTGAAAGGATGCTCCATGATTTTAGGGAAAACCTCAACAAAGAGATAGGAAACATAAAAATAGAGACAGAAAACATAAAAAAAAACCCAAAAAACAGTTAGAAATGAAGAATATCATAAAGAAAATGAAGACTGCATTAGAGAGAATCAACAGTAGATTACATAAAGCAAAGGATCAAATCAGCGATTTAGAAGATACAATAGCAGGAAATAGCCAAATAGAAAGCAAAAAGTAAAATGAATCCAAAATGAGGATAGTTTAAGGGGCCTCTGGGAAAGCATCAAGCATTCCAAAATTTGCATCATAGGAGTACCAGAAGGAGAGGAGGGAAAGCAAGTAATTAAAAATTATTTTAAAAAATGATGGAAAACTTCTCTGACCTGGTGAAGGTAATAGACATACAAACCCAAGAAGCACAGTGTCCCAAACAGGGTGAACCCTAAGAGACCCATTCAAAGTGATGGAAAGCAATGACCTACAACCAACATTATCCTACCCAGCAGAGCCATCATTTAGAACTGAAAGACAGATAAAGAGTTTCTAGATGAAAAAAAGCTAAAGGAGTTCAACAAAAATCTGGAATTACAAAGAATCTTAGAGAGACTTAAGGTGAAAATAAAATAAAATATGAAAAATAAAATGGCATTAATTACATATCAAGTAATCATTACATTAAATATATAATACATAGACTAAATGTTCCAATCAAAAGACAGGGTAGCTGAATGGATAAGAAAACAAGACTCTTACATTTGCTGCTTACAAGAGACTTATTTCACATAAAAAGACACACACAGACTGAAAGCAAAGAATGAAAAAAGATATTTCATGAAAATGGAAATAAAAGAAAAAAGCTGGGATAGAAATACTTATACCAGACAAAATAGGTTTTAAAACAAAGGCTATAAGAAGAGACAAAGAAGGATCCAGCAATCCCATTTCTGGGTATTTATCAAAAGAAATCCAAAATTCTACTTCAAGGGGACATGTGCATCCATATATTCATTGCAGCTTGTTCACAATGACCAAGACATGCAGGCAGCCTGGGTGTCTGTCAATAGATGAATAGATAAAGACAAGGTGGTGTGTGTGTGTGTGTGTGTGTGTGTGTGTGTGTGTGTGTGTTTGCTTGTATGTAGAATTTAAAGAACAAAATGAGCAGATAAACAAAACAGAATAAACTCAAAAAGACCATGTAATAAAATAACTAAAATTATTAATCCTGGGTGCTTGTCAATCTTCCCTTTTGATCCCCTGCTTTGTTTTCATGGACTGGCTTCCCTGCATATCTTAACCTAATCTCAGTTTTGTAAATAAAAATACTTAAACTATGATCTGATAAAATTTAAGATATTAATAATTTTTGCTTCTAGGTTTTGGTAAAATAATGAATACTTCTTTTCTCATTGAAATATATATTTTCTAACTTGAAAGTTTTCATAACTCAAGCAGCTAGCCATGTCAATATGCAAATAATTTGCATAAAGGAGAAAAATCTAGTGTATGTATCTCAAACACAAGATTTCAGGAAGTTACCCAAACCTCAAAAATCAAGATGGTAATGCCTGGATGGCTCAGCGGGTTAAGCACTCACCTTGCAGCCCTGCAGTCTGAGGATTGAGTCCCTGTCCTGGCCCTGGGACATGTGGACCCATATGATGAACTGGGGTGTGCTTCCCATGTGGGAAGCCCCAGCTGGGTTCTTGCCTGAGTGAGCTTTCCACATGGGAGGTCCCCGGTTTAGTTCCTAGCTCCCATTAGGGTGCATCCCTCCCATTAGGGAGGCCCCCTGGGGCTGGTTCCCACCCTGAACAGCTGCCCATCCACCTGTGTGGAACAAAATCATGTTGAAAACTGATGATGTGCTACAATGGAGACTGCTTTTGGCCCTCCCCCTTCTCTCTGTTTCTCTCTCTCTCTGTTAAAACAATAAAAAATAAAAATAAAAAAATAATAAAAAGAACAAGATAGTTTTTTTAATGTAGTGGTTTTTTTACAAATCAAAATTAATGCAAAAATCCATGATGAACAAAATTTTAAATAAAGATTTGACCCTGCACTTCTATAACTCAGCCTTTTGCACCTTGCTATAGTGCTGAACCTGGCCCAGTAACTTTTCTGAAAGAATGAAGTACAAATATAAAAATGATGTTGGGGGGAAGCTGGTATGGCTCAGTGGGTTAAGCGCTCGCTTTGAAGCCCTGGGGACCAAGGATCGAATCCCGGCCCTGGCCCATGTGGACCCACATGCTGAACTGAGGTGTGCCCCCAGTTCAGTTCTTGCCGGGGCCTATGCAGGAGGCTCCCGGCCCAGTTCCTGCCCTGTGCAGCCCTGTGCCCACCTGTGGAGTGAAACTATATGGAAAACTAATGCTGTCAACTATGAATACTGCTCTGGGCCCTCCCCCTTCTCTCTCTCTCTCTCTCTCTCTCTCTCTCTCTCTGTCTCTCTCTGTCAAAAAACAATAAAAATAAATCTTTAAAAAATGATGTCAGGTTAGTTGTATTATGTAAATGTTTGCCTCTGTAATACCTATGATCATAAAAAGAAAACAAAAGGTAGTTTAGAGAGCAAAGCTCAGTCCAGGTGTATGTTTTAATATTGACCTTTGCACTTCATTCGGTAGGACTGAGGATGAGGTTTGGTTTGAAAACAAATAAGCAATAAAAACTCTAACACACAAGGTACTACTTAATCTTTGTTTACATTTGAGTTGTTTTACAATTACATGGCACTCCTAAATCTAGTTATAGCTGCTTTAATAAGCATTCTTTTTCATTTTTGTTTTGTTTTTAAAATCAAATCATAGTTCTAAAATGTACAAATATCTGAAGATTCAAGTGTCAGGTGTACAATCACTTGATGGCTAAAAGCAAATTAACCACATCAAATGCATGACCTAGTTGCAAGAAGCTTTTCTTAAGATGCATTTAACCTCTCAAGCATTACAATGGTAAAATCACCCATCAAACGATGAGTCATTTGTGACATTAGAGAGTATGGACATTCATGAGAATGTTTTCTGCCCAAAGAACCCACAAAAACTAGCTTAGGAAAACAAATGATTTTCCATGTCTGACACATAGTAGGCATTCAGCACATATTTACTGAATAAGTAAATGCATTAACAGAATAAAAGTTGAAAAAAGAGTGAACACAGAAAAGGACTAGATTATAAAGAGCTTCAAAACAACAATTTTATACTTGGGCTAGTGAGCAGAGGTTCAACAAGCAAAAAAAAAAGTGGTTCTTTAAGAAAAGAATGGGTGAGCAAACAGCAAATTCAACTAGAAGTCTCCAGAATTAATCTTAGCATTGGGCAATAAAATCCCACCAAAAGACAAAGACAGTAAAAATTGGAGTAAGAAGATATGGTAAGAACTGCTGATTTGCTCCCAATAGCTCTTCTCCTCTTTTCTAAAGGTAGTAAGTTTATCTGGGTACATAGCAAAGGACCATATTACCAAGCCTCCCATTACTTTTAACAGTAGATTAAAAATAATCCAGTTACTTTTAGACTTTGTTATAACTGCCAAAAAAATATCTTAATCAATACATATGAATGTAAAAAAAAAATTCAAAATGGAAAAATCCATGAAACATGGTGATAAGCTACAGTGAACAAAGGAGAGCAATGATCTGAAACAATTACAAGGTTTTATGTTTAAGAAAGTAGGATAACAAAATCACTAACCAAGTAGCAGATGAGAAGGAGAGCTTGTGGAGTTTAGAGGACGGCAACACCAAAGAGACATGCATCGTATGGAACTGGAACTATGGGCCTAGAACTCAGACAAGAGGAGAAAATTGAAAATGAAAACTTCAATGAATTTGTATAGTGTTTATAGTTGAAAAGACGAGAATTGATAGAATCTCTGACTAAAAGACATCAGAGTGCATAAAAAACTGAACTTGATATGGTGTCCTCACAGAGGGCAAGAGGAGGAAGCAATAACCAGCAACAACAACAACAACAACAAAAAAACCAGAAAAGAAAACCTCTATCTCAGTAAGAGACGGGTAATGAATGAAAATGTGGAATAACAGAGTTAATTCAAGATGACAAACAACTTTAAAAGGATGTTGATGTGGTCTAAATTTCTTAAACCTGTTTAAAGTTCTCATGAAAAATTAAAGCAATCATTTCTTGAAATAGAAAAGCCTTAATTACAGTTCTGAACAAGCCAGGTCTCAATTGTACTTTAGTTGCAATTTGAGTTTCCAGAATTCCCAGACAGCAAAGAACAAACAACAGGTATTCACATCATTTTCTCCTTTCTTTATTCTCACAACAGAGGAAGAATGAGGTGAGAGGAATGAAGGGAAATGGAAGCAGAAGTGTTCTGCTACTTTCAGAAGGCTGATGTTTATATGTGGAAATGATAAAATGAAACAAGAGCCTCCTCCCCAAATTTATTAATTTACAATCAAATATAGGGGAGTCTAAATTTCACATTTAAACTTTAAAGTTAATATGAGAAGGGACCCATAATCCAGAATAATTTTCTGGCAGGCGAGCCCCTTGTAGTATAGGCTTCCCCGACTAGGTGGGTGTTCTAAGAACCCATGTGCATCAGTGTACCAGCTGGCGCTGTTGTGAGAGGCTGCATTAAGCTTCAGTGAATTATTTTTTAGGAGACTCTTTCAAAGCGTTTGCCCATTTCACGATGGGTGATTTACACAACGCGCAGCATGACAACGGACCTGCACAAGCTGTGCTGATTGCTCAGCAGTTTTTGACCCCAAATGCATGAACTCCATGCCCTACCCAGTCTATTCACCTGCGCTCACCACCACCTACATTTTTTTTCCCCAGGATGAAAAAAAGGCCTCAAAGGAAAACATTTTACTGATGTGGAAGAAGTAAGGCAAAAAATGGCCAAAGCACTGAAAGGCATCAAAATTGATGAATTCAAAACTATTTTGAGTAGTGGAAAAAGCATCTTGATAGGTGCATCAAACAGGGAGGACTTTAAAGGTGACTTAAGTTTAAACGTGTAAAAATAAATATGCAATTTTTTTATAAATAAATTTCATTTTTTTGGAGGGTCCACCTGTATAAGGCTGGCAACACGGAAGTCAACCATTACTTATAAGAAGCAAGAGTTTGGCCTTCCAATTACTGGGAGGTCACCAGCATTCCAGAATATTCAGACAACGTTATTGTACCATGCTCTCCAACAGTCTTTCTTCCCCACCTGGCCTTGGCAATACAACGAAGGAGGTCATTTTTTAGGGAGAAGATAGATCAGTTTCCTGTTATTTATTTATTTTTTTCATTCTACTGTCCATGTCAGGTTGATGAAGTTCACTATATCAGCATTTTCTTAAGAAGATTTTTCTCTAGAGCTTTAGTCTGCAGAATGTACATTAGAGTTTTCTAAGGAACATTGGGGAAAATGTCAAGATTTTTACCACTATGTTTTCATTGAAATCAATGATACTAACTCACTCTGTATGAGAAATTGATATTCCCCTCCTTTCCTTTGAAGAGAACTGTTAGTAATCTCCTTTTCCTTTTCGCATAGTCGTTGCATTATCCATGGTGTATAAGCTGCTCTGAGGATAGTTTCTATCCTTGTTCCTAGCATCATATTTGAGTTTCATAACCAATCCTTTTTTAAGTTATTAATAAAGGCTTGAATTTTAGCATTCCAATCCCACCTTTTTTTTTTTTTTTTTTTACATAATGATGAGACATGTTAAGGAGGCCTGCCTTAATATGATCTTTCCTTTATAATGGTTGCAAAATACCTTAACAAAGGTTGCTATATACCATCAAACTAGCTTGAAGGGGGAAAAAAGCTTTTTTGTTTTATCAAGTCACTGTAAGTATAAGGGAAGAGTGTCCATGTGTGAGGGGTGAGGACAGGAGGGATTGTGTTTCATGGCATTTAGTATTCAACATGCAAAACTCTCATGCTTCACCCCCCACTACTATGCCATCTCTTTAGGTGTGGCCTGTGTGGTTCTAAAATTCCTGACATTTAGCATATAATCTGAAAGCCACTGTGATCATTCAGGAAAGCCCCTTTCTTTACCCTTTTACTGTGTGTCATATTAAAACCACAGACTCAAAACACTAGATGAAAGTTTATTATTAACTACTCTTTGCTTCTTAAAGGTTGTTAGCAAAGTTTCAGTAAATGGAGTAACTTCAAAATTTTTCCAACAATATTAAACTCCTTAACTTATATTACTTTCTTGACTATATAGCATAATCCTCAAACACCATAAAATCATCTCATATGCCTCTAATGTGTTCCATGTGACTTATAACACTGTAATAGTTGTATCTGGGGTTAAAGAAAACTACGAGGCATCACAGTTAATAAAGAAATTTTGATGTTAATAATAAAATAGTGTTAAAATTTTAAGTGATAGCCCCTATACTGTTATATTCATACTAGCAGATTTAGGCCTAGCATTCAAACATTTATGCTCACAAAAGAAAGCCAGTGAAAATTGTTATATAGGAAAGGAATATATTAACTAGTAGGGAGGGAAAGAAGCAAACAATGGCTGAGTGCTCAAGATTTTCCAGATGTCTTAACCATTCTCTCACCAATCCTTACAAAAGGTCTCATTAGTAAATAGTAAGACCACTAGACGCCTGAGAAGGCCCGAGTTTACCATAGAGCCAGCACCACGTAGTGTTACGATGTGAACACAGGTCTGCCTCATAGCCATACGGATTCAGTAATAGTAGTGGTGCTTGACTAAGTCAACCCACAGGAGCAGCAAAGAGTGACTATGTGGGAAAGCAGAGATAACAAACTCTGCTTTACAGGTCACTTTGGATATGTCATATTTTTTTCAAAGTGGTTTTTATAAGACACCCTATAGCATGATACTTTAAGATCAGAGGCTCCATCCCCACCTTGATCATATCAGGAACCTGTTCTAAGGAGCCTGGTCTGTTTTTTATAAGTCACAGCGATGTCCTTGAAGGCAGTTCAGGACTATTATCAAATGTGTTGCCGTTTGTGTATTTTCCAGAAAGTGATTTCACATACTCCTAAAGTAATAGAGGTAGAGGGTGGTAGAAGAGTATGAAACAAACAAACAAACAAACAAAACCATAATAGATCTTAATTTTAACAATTGTTTTTGAAATTGATAATACCATAGTGTGGTGCCTATTTCGGTAAGAAAAGATGCTCTTATGAGACGGACATAATGACCTCTTAGAAAACAATAGTGGAAGCTGGGATTGCTCAGTGGGTTAAGCGCTCACTTTGCAGAGCCGGGGACCCAGGATCGAATCCCGGCCCCGGCCTGTGCGGACCCATATGCTGAACTGGGGAGTTCCCTCATCTCAGTTCTCTCGCTGTCTCTGTTTCTGTCTGTCTGTCTGTCTGTCTGTCTGTCTGTCTCTCTCTCTCTCTCTCTCTGTCAAAAACAAAAACAAACAAACAAAAAAAGAGTTCTTTTGGGGAAGCCAGGATGGCTCAGTGGGTTAGGCGCTCACTTTGCAGCCCCGGGGAACAAGGATCGAATCCGGGCTCCAGCCCATGCGGACCCATATGCTGAACTGGGGAGTGCCCCCAGTTTGGTTCTCACTGGGGCAAGACTCCCGCCCAGTTCCTGCCTTGTGCAGCCCCGCTCACCTGTGGAATGAAACTATGTGGAGAAACCAATGATGTGCAACTGTGGAGACTGTTCTGGGCCCTCCCCCTTCTCTCTGTCTCTGACTCTGTATCACTCTCTGTCAAAAACAATAAATAAATCTTGAAAAGAAAAGAAAACAATAAACCCTTTGCACTTTAGTTGCCTTCTGCACTAGGGGAGCTTCAAGGGCTTTTGCAGTGTTAACCTTCTTGAGTCTGGGTAAGAGGCAGTGACAATAGTAAGAACATTAGGCAAAGGAAGCCAGACAGTCATTAAGGTTTGGTCAGAGGAAAGCTTAAGCTGGGAGATTCTAACACTAACAGCAGTATAGTGCTATGCACATGAACTTTGGAGCCAGACTGGCTCTACAACGTTAACAAGGACAACTTGGGCAACTTCAGACCAACTTTCCTTATTCCTATGTGGAAATACAACTTCTGCCTCACAAAATGTTATGAAGAGTAAATGAGACAATGCCTGAAAAGTTACTTAGTATTACATAATGCCTAACATATAATGCTTAATAAACAATAGTCATTATGAGAATGGTCTTTGTAATAAAGGAGAAACTGCACTTTAAAAGATTAAGTGTCTAGCATGAGAACATAGACCATTTCTTTATTGGGAGAAAGTGAATAAAAACTCAGCTTCATGTAAAACCAAATTTCCTCTAAATAATCAATTACCAATGCAGGACCAGAAAAGGTCTATAAAAATTTCAAATGTACTTTTTTTTTTTCACTAGTAACACTGACTTTATAGCCAACTTTATTTCTTCTTCCTGATCTGCATTTCTTTTCAAAATTTAACCCTGTATGATTTCCTGTGTGTTTTGATCCTGTTATTTCAGGGGCTAAAGGTCTCCCTCTTCAGTTTACTTTGTCTCAATATTCTGTCATTACTATTTCTTTCACCTGTAGTCTAAACACACACACACACACACACACACAATGTATCTGAGAAATCTTATTCAGAGGCATATATCTGCTAACTATTTAACAAGCTTCAGATTTAGATGCTTCCATTTAAATAAGATACAGATTGTTAGTGTCAGCTTTTGAATACAATTAAGGAAAAAAGTCTGACATAGCATTTTGAGATAAATGCATTCTTAAAGGGTCTTTTGAAGAGTGTCTCTTGGGCACTATATATGAGAACAATTTCTGTGAAGTAAACTGACTTAAAAATTCATATTTGGCTTATCAAAAAGACTTGGCTTACATGGAAATACTCATTTCTGATTTTCCTATTTATCTTTACAAAGGGATGAAGTCTAGCATTGTTTCTTTTTTGTCATTGTTATCATTGTCATTATTTTGAAGATTTTTTTTTAATCCAGGTAAATGGATCAAATAAAAAAAAGAAAAACCTAACTTTTCTAATTTGTGGTCCATCTATAACTGGAGAGGCATTTTATAGCAGTTCACTGCATTCGGTTGTAGAGACTGTGCACTTCACAACTGCCACTTACACTGTTGTACAAGGAACACTTATAGCTAAATTTAAAAACTGTTTCCATCAGCAAAGCCCAAATCTAGAACAAAAGGAAGTCTTAATATACTTTTCACAAGGATATATTAAATTTGTTATATTAAATGTATTTGCCTTTTAGAGAAAAATTAACTTATTTAGATATGTTTTATTTCATGACATTATAGTCAAAGCAAGAAGACTATAAACAAGATAAAAAAGGGAGAAAGGGCAACAAAAATACACTTAATGTCAAAATTATTTCCTTTATTGAATTTGAGAATGACTACGTGTCTCATATTTAGGCCAGTGACATTCATTACTAACTGAATTTACACCTCCTATAACAGCACCTTGTTTATGTCAGGATTTATTTGGCTCAGAGGAAAATGGCAGCTGCAGTGGTGATTCACTAAAATCAATTCTCAGTGAAGCAGATGCTGCCGAAAGCTGTGCTTCACACATCAATCACTGACTGGCTGACTGTCGTAGCCAGTTCAGTCACATCATCTGCTCACTCTACTGATTTTGTGGTTGTTGATAGTTGGATTGCAGTATTACTGTTGTCATATCATGCTACACTAGTTGAAGCATCATCTTGTGGACCTTAAAAAGATATGAGAAAAATTCACATAATCATAAAAATACAACCACTTTGTGACAGAGGTAGTAAAAAAAAGCATTCATTCTAAATGCTGAGATTAACTGATTTTCAGCAGAATGATTCCATTCATGTCTAAGTTTCTCTTAGGAGTTGGCCTCATTTAGTCACAATCCAGCAGTATCACAAATAGCAGATTTGGCGTTATGGGTTAAATTGTGTCCCCAAAAAGATGTTAAAGTCATAACCCCCAGTTCCTGTGAATGTGATCTTATTTGGAAGTAGAGTCTGCATATATATCCAAATGAAGATGAGGTCATACAGGAGTAGGGTAGACTCTTAATCCAATATGGCTGGACTCATTAAAAAAAGGAAGACAATATGTAGACAGAATCACGCAGGGAGAATGTCACATGAAGATGGAGGCAGAGATTACATTTATTTTTATTGTTTCTTGATAGAGAGAGAGACAGAGAGAAGGGGGAAGGCCCAGAGCAGTCTCTATAGTTGACAGCATTAGTTTTCCATATAGTTTCACTCCACAGGTGGGCATGGGGCTGCGCAGGGCAGAAACTGGGCCAGGAGCTTCCCGCATAGGCCTCAGCAATAATTGAACTAGGGGCACACCCCAGTTCAGCACATGGGTCCACTTGGGCCGGGGCCAGGATTTGATCCTCAGGCTCTGGGGCTGCAAAGCAAGTGCTTAACCCACTGAGCCATCCCAGCTTCCCCAGAGGCAGAGATTAGAGTAATGCACCTATAAGCCAAGAAATACCTAGGGCTTCCAGGAGTTGCAAGAGACAAGAAAGGTTTCTCCCCTAATGGCTTTGGAGGAGCATAGCCCTGCCAACACATTGCTTTCAGACTTCTAGCCTCCTGGCTGTGAAAGAATACATTTCTGCTTTCTTAAGCAACCCACTTTGTGGTACTTTGCATGCCAGCCCTTTCTGGGTGTCTGTTTGGTGATGGTGAAGAAATACCAACATCTCCTTCAGGGCAAGGGCATAAACTAGGGAACCGTAGTGACTGAACAGACTCTTCTTTCAGGCCACATTTACTCATATTAGAGAATTTCCTCAAATTAGAGCGTCCTTAAGTATATAGATAATCCCCAAAAACAAACAAACAAAACAAGATCAGATTAATAAATCTTACATTTAAAACTACACAAATATGTCGAGATGTTTTGATAAACAAATATCCTACAACCACTTGTATTTCTAGTGCTTCCTAGAGCTATCTCATTGCCTGTTGCTATTAGCAGATACAAGACAAAGAAAATCAGACAGTCATGAAACCACCACATTTATTCATGCCCAGAAATTTCAACATACTCAAAAGAACATAGAGATATATTAGAATCACTAAAGAACCTATTTCCATGAAGCTTTTCAAACCAACAGAC
This sequence comes from Craseonycteris thonglongyai, assembly GCA_004027555.1. NCBI lineage: Eukaryota > Metazoa > Chordata > Mammalia > Chiroptera > Craseonycteridae > Craseonycteris > Craseonycteris thonglongyai. The sequence continues at coordinate 10,922 of PVKE010024540.1, read as the reverse complement.
GTGCAGAGGAAATGGAACAATCAAAATAAGGGAAACAGCAAAAATAGGCTTAAGAGATTGAGCTATTAAACTAAACCTCTGTGATTCTTTGCTTAAGCTTTTCTCTTGAAAGGTAACAAAACACAGAAACTAGATTCAGAGAATTTCCTCAAATTATAGCATCCTTAAGTATATAGATAGTTCCTAAGAATTTGATTTATGCTAGCTCTACCACTGACTAGCTCTGTATCTTTGGACAAGTTATATACCCTCTTTAAATTTCAATTCACTTAATAACTGCACCAATTTTATAAAGAAAACATTTGGTAATTATTAGCCATTATTGTTATTATTATTCTCAATGCCACTTCACTCATGGAAGAGATATTCCTCCAAACCTTATTGTTTTTATACCAAAAAGAAATAAGCCAGGTGCAACATAGGTCAATTTTAAAATGTAGCCATAGTGCCATAGCCTCACTTTGACTATATGCAAATGGATGAAAAAGAGTAAATCCTTTGCAAACATTGCAAATGAGAATCTTTCCAAAATGTTCTAATCTCCTCTCCTGTTTGGTAAATAGAAAATACTAAACATGAAAACATCTTTTAATCATTGAGTCTCTTGCCATTTTAATGCTCATTTTTCTGAATATCAAATAGTATTAGGATGATCTTTCTTACAAACACTTTAAACTAATAAATATACCAAAATAGCTTTATGTAATGTGTAAAGCAGGCTCATGGTGCTGAATCGATCCTTTTGTAATGTCATCCTATATATATATATATATATTTTTTTTTTTTTTGCTTTATTTTCTTTCATCTTCCATATGTGAAATTTCAGATATCTAAAAAGCCAGCTATCATGTCCTGAGTCTTCTCTTTTCAAACTAAAATAAATATAAACTATACATAACTTGGTATTTTCCCAGCCTTTTCCAAATTACTATTAAGCAATTAAATGTTTGAACCTAAATATAGTTAATTATTTTTTTTTATATCTTTTTATATTTATAGAGAGTAATTATTTTATCTTCAGTGCATATTTATTTTTTTTTATTTTACTTTTGACAGAGAGAGAGAGAGACAGAGACAGAGACAGCTAGAGAACCGAACTGTGGGAACTCCCCAGTTCAGCATGTGGGTCCGCCTGGGCCGGAGCCAGGATTTGATCTTCGGTCCTCGGGGCTTCAAAGCGAGCGCTCAACCCGCTGAGCCGTCCCGGCTTTCCCTAGTTAATTATTTTTAATACTGACAAGTTTCATTAAGTATAAATTATACAAATATTGTCCATTTTAGTCTTGCATTATCAACAAAGTTGAAAAAAAAATGGCTTCTAATATTAGACAATGCTCTGCTAAAAATAGTGTTGTGGAGAATGTCACTAAAGATTTTCCTCTACCTTGAAATGGGTCCATTCAAGGAAGAAAGGTACATTTTATAGATCAATGTTGGTCCTGAAGACTTAATATGGTTAAGGTGGCAATACTCCCTAAATTGATCCACAAATTCAAACACAAGCCCCATCAAAATCCCAGCTTGCTTTTCTACAGAAATTGATAAACTGATTCTAAAATTCAACTGGAATGTACAAAATGTGAACTGGCCAGAACAATCTTAAAAAAATAACAAAGTTGGAAGATTCACATGTCTCAATTTCCAAACTACTACAAAGTTATAGTAATCAAGACAGTATGATACTGACATAGGATAGACATGTAGAGTGTAAAAAAAGAACAACATATATTTATGACCAATTAATTTTCAACAAGTGTTCCATGACCATTCAATGGGGAAAAAGAATAGTCTTTTCAACAAATGGTGCCATCAACTGGATATTCAAATGCAAAAGAATGAAGGTAGACCCATATTTCACACCATACATAAGAATTAATTCAAGATAGGTCATTTATATATCTGAATATAAGAGCTAAAACTATAAAAAGAAGAAAAATAAGGGTATAGTTTCATGACCTTGAGCTAGGTAAGAGTTTCTCAGATATAACACCAAAATCACAAGTAACAAAAGAAAGTATAGATAAGTTTAACTTAACCAACATTTAAAACTTTTGTTCATTAAAAGACACCCTCTCAAAAAGGGAAAAGGTTATCCATAGAAATGGAGAAACTATTCACTAATCATATGTCTGATAAGTGACTTGTATCTAGAGTATATAAGAAGTACTACAATTAAATAACAAAAGATAAATAACCCAATTTATAGAATAGGCAATGGATATTAAAGACAATTCTCCCAAAAAGGTATGCAAATGGTCAATAAGCACATGAAAAGATGTGTAACATCATTAGCCACTAGAAAAATGTAAATTAAAACCATAGTGATATACCAGTTCATATCCACCAGGATGGTTATAATAAGGTGACCAGATTTTAACATTGGTAAAGCAGGACACCATTGACCAGGGGGTGGGGGTGGGGGGGGGTTCTTGATTAAAAATTTGGTATATCTCCTGCCGTTCCCTAGCTTGTGCATTCTTTCCAAAAATCGGGACTTTTTTAAAATGCCGTGGGACACAGGACAAATTGCTAAAAATCGGGACTGTCCCGCCAAAAGTAGGACGTCTGGTCACCTTATTAAAAAAAGAACTATCTAATTGTTACCAACCAATGTCACCCCATTAAATTTAACAATAAAATATAATAATATTAAAATAAATAAATAAATACATAAAAAAAGAATAACAAATATTGGCAATGATGTGGAGGAGGGGAAGCCAGGATGGCTCAGTGGGTTAAGTACTCACTTTGTAGCCCCTGGGTCTGAATATTAAGTCCCGGCCCTGGCGGTGGGGACCCATATGCTGAACTGGGGAGTGCTTCCCATGTGGGAAGCATCCATTTCGGTTCACGCTGGGGTGACCTTCCCATGTGGGAGGCCCCTGGTTCAGCCCCCATCTTGCCGGGTGTGCCTCCCATGCGAGAGGCCCCTAGGCTGGTTCCCGCCTTGCGCGGCCCCTGCCCACCTGTGTGGAATTAAACCATGTTGAAAACTGATGATGTGAAACTATGAAGACTGCTCTGGGACCTCCCCCTTCTCTCTGTCTCTCTGTCAAAAATAATAAAAGAAAAGAAAAAAAAGGATGTGGAGAAACTGGAAGCTTCATTCAATGAGGTTAGAATATAAAATTGTGCAGTCTTGCTGGAAAAGTTTTCAAATTTCTCAAAGTGTTAAATATAGTATTACTATATGACTCAGCCATTTGACTCCCAGGTATATATACCCAAATGCCCCTCAATCGATGAATGCATAAATAAAATGCACTGTATCTTCACAGTATAATGTACTTAGCAATAAAAAAGAATAAAGTGCTAGCTACAATATGGTTGAACCTTGAAACCATTACACTAAATTAAATAAATCACATGTATAGTTTCAGGCATATAAAATGTCCAAAATATGCAAATTATAAATTTATATAAAGTAGATTTGTGGCTTCCTATGTTTTGTGGGGCTGCTGGTTGGGAGGAATTGAAGTCATAGCCAATGGTTTTAGGGTTTCTCTTTGTAGTGATGAAAATGATCTGTAGTTGACGGAGGTGATGGGACATGAACATAGTAGAAACCATTTAATTGTATAATTAAATGGGTGACTTCTATGGTACATGAATTATATGTCAATAAAGACATTTTTTAAAGTAAAATAAATTTACTACAAAACATCCTTAAATGATATTGAAGTTCATTGTGAATATCTGGGAGAATTAATGTACGATATGCCAGTCAAGTTATCCATAGAGCCATTTATACATAAAGCATTTTTATGGTGATGAAAAGAGAACTGACTCTGGGTGATGAGCACACAATGCAATACATAGACAATGTAATGCAGAACTGTATACCTAAAACCTATGTATTTTTGTCAAACAATGTCACTCCAATAAATTTAACAATTAAAAAAAATCCTCTAGGTTCTGCTGTGTTCAGAAAACACTTGCAAATAGTTGGGTGCTTAGTTTTCTCACCCACCTAGAAATTTGTTTAACATTTCAACTTATTTGTAAAGGCAAACTAAAATAGATGATTAATTTTCACGCTCTTTCAGAATATTTTAATATTTTTCTGCACAGGACAAATGTTTCCATTTTTTCTTTTTCATTTATGCAGTTCTTTTTATTGTAGACTATCATTCTCTGGGTCTTTTTGTATGAAAGGTTCTTGGTTTTCACTTGTTTCTTCATTTGTGACTTCCAAAGAGCATAAGCAGAAATTTCTCAGCTAATAGATTTACAAATTATTTTACTTCTGCAATTACAAATTCCTCTCGTCACTTCATTAAATCAATGCTAGTCATGTACATACTCATAAACAACTGTACCCAAATAATGTTTGAGGCTGAGAGTTTACTAAATTGGAATTTCAAATGCTAGTTAAGAATATGTCTCCCTACAAACAGTGAAATCCTTGCCATGACAAACCTTACCTTAATGATGAGAGAATAATATTTTCCTTTACTAAGTTAAAGCTTATTTAATGCTTACATAAAAAGAAAAATCAAGTATTTATAAAGAAATCATGTAACATGCCAATGGTTTTGCAGGATGATTTCATAATTCACAACATCTTATAAAATAGTTTCATAATTCACAGTGTCTTGTAAAAGCCAAATTAAATTTTTTATAATCTCTGAGGGAAACAGCGTGGTAAGGGCTGAATATTCCTGATGCTAACAATTATGAAAATATGTACTAACTGTCTAGCTAGAAATTTAGGAATGCATTCAAATGTGTGTAGATAAAGCCTCATTAATTTTCTGTATTAGTGGAGTAAATAAAATTCTAATGAGAGGCAGAGATCTTCAAACTTATCAAGAAAAAAATTATTTTGAAATATTTGTTAAGTATCCATCTCCATGTAAATAATATGCAAATAAAAACAACTTTATTCATTTTAAAAGTCCATCTGACTTCTATGTGGTAAACTCTAACTTTGTTACTCATGAAAAAAATTGCTTTGATTAAAAATATTGAACAATTCAAGTACATTCTTTAATATTATTATAAAATGTTAGTTCCATTAGGCTATGATTCTGTTGCATTCAAAACTCTGTCTCTAGAATCTAGAAGAGTACCATACAGATGGTAAGTAAATGCTTAATAAAATTTTGTCAAATGAATGCTAAATAATGAATAATCATCATTGTTAATATAAATATCTAACATTACTAACTGCTTCAAATTTGCTAGGAACTATGTTAAACTCTCTATTTTGTTGTCTTTCATCCTCAAATAGCCCTAATAGAGAGAAGTCACTGTCATCTCCATTTTATAGATGAAACTAAGTTCAATGAGGTTAAGTAAATACACAAGGTTGTCCACTTAGAAAGTTTGAGGATATATATATTTACTTTTCTAAATGTATAAATTGAATCTGACTCATCACTTAGTAATAATAATTAAATTATCATAATTATATAGTAACTAATCCACCACCCATATGTACAGATATTGCCAAGGCATAATAATATATGACTTCATCCAAACCAATTTTGCACATATAATTTCTAATATTATATATAATATTTCCTCCTAATTATTCCAGCACTAGCAAAAAACCCACTCATTCCAAAAACATTTTAGAGACCTTCAGAAGATTACAAATACATAATATTTCTAATTATTCTCAATTAGCTAAACCAAGGGTCCTGGCAGATTTTTCTTTGAATTTAGTATGAAAGGGCAACGAATTTAACTTTAATTTCAGGACAATAGCAGAGAACTAGAATTTGTGTATGTTTCTTTAAGGTTATCATACACAACACCACATAGCTGATATTTCACAAAATCTTATCTTTAGTCCCTTAATCGCTCTAGCAAGAGCAGCATGGCCCCTGCATCGTGAAGTTGTAGTGACGAGACTTTTGTTGGTTATACCAGTACATTGAGATGTGGGTGAAAGCCAATGTTCAAGTTGAATTACTCCCGAATCTTTCAAAGCTTAGAAACACACAGCGGGGAAGAGCTCAAAAATATCAATACAGTTTGCTGAAAACATCAGTGTTAAAAAGATCAGGCACAGCTTTTCCTTAACTATGATGAAAAAGGAAGCGGCCTGCAGTTATCCCTAAAACAGGAGATATTCCAAATACTTCTGTAATCATTCACTCATAGACTTCCCTCATACTACCAATTGTACATATTTCCCTGAATAGTAATGCTAAATTAGCTCCAAAATATCATCTTCATATCAATGAAAAGTAACTAATAATATTAATGTAAATCATGATATTAAATTATGATGAATAGCTGCATTTTAGTGTAAACAATCACCAACACCTATTGCAAACCAATGGAATAACTGCTCCAAAAAAGAACATTTCTGATCTTTTTTTTTTAAGATTTATTTTTATTGTTTTTAAAGATTTATTTTTATTGTTTTTTTACAGAGAGAGAGAGACAGACAGACAGAGACCGAGAGAAGGGGGAGGGCCCAGAGCAGTCTCCATAGTTGACAGCATTAGTTTTCCATATAGTTTCACTCCACAGGTGGGCACAGGGCTGCCCAGGGCAGGAACTGGGCTGGGAACCTCCTGCAAAGGCCCCAGCAAGAACTGAACTGGGGGCACACCCCAGTTCAGCATATGGGTCTGAACAGGCTGGGGCCAGGATTTGATCCTTGGGCTCCAGGGCTGCAAAGCGAGTGCTTAACCCGCTGAGCCATCCCAGCTTCCCTCTGATCATTTTTGAGTATGTTCATGAGAACTCAAAAGAATATGTAGCCAAAAGCAGCAACTTCAGACTCAAGGTGGATAAAAGGGAAAGCCAAGAGCAACCAATTGAGTGAAAGCTTTCATTGTAACTCATACATTTAACAAATATATATCAACAACTAGAAGCTAATGGGGCTGGGTAGGTAACAAGGTAAACAAGAAAGATAAGATCCTAAAGACTAAGGGAGATTAGAGAATATATATTCATAATCAAATATATAACTTAGAATTTTTAATGAGAATGAAGGGGGAAAATAGGTTATTAGAGAATAATTGAAATTCAAGGATGATCTAAATTAGATGAAGAAATTAGAGATAGCCTCTCTGAAGAGTTAAACCTAGTGGGGCTGTACATGGCAAATATATTAAGCATACCTTGGGGAAAGCATGTGGATCACCAGTGACCTGGTCTTCATTGATAAATTTATTTTACCCACATGCCAGTTCTGCCTCCACACCCTCAGAACCACATCTACAATTTAGGGATGTCCTTGTTTCCCTTCTCTTCTACTCACAGGATCTCAATGTCTTCATCATCTTCCTTATCCCCTCACCCCTCCCAGCTGAGCTTGTCACTGGCTTGCTGAATGTCTAAAGCAGTAAGTCGATGATCCTGCTGCATTATGGGACCAGGGTCACAGGAGTGAGAATCAGTCAGCTGACACACATGGTGACAAATCTGAGCACTAACAAATCTCTCTGGCTAAGAAGCTTTTCCTGAAGTTATAGGAGCAATTTCTTACCACAATAGCTAGGTAAATTTAATTTCCTCAAATTCAAATACTATATTTAAAATCTATTTAAGTAAAAAAATTTTATTTAGTTTCCTATGAACGGATTCTTTCCAATTATTTAGGAATATGCTTAAAATCTTAATGTTCAGTTTACCTAAGATAAAAATGAGATTTATGCTATTTTTACCATTCCTAGAAAGAGGCAACTAGCTATTGGCTAGTTGATCATGGTGTTCCTAATAAATAAATATATGGGCAATCTAAAAAATTCTTACTTGATCTGTAAAAGCATAAGAGTTCTAGGACTAGTAAATACTACTCTATTTTGAATCTCCAAACAGGGTCACAACCTCACAATCAATTCTTAGTCTTCACCTAGTTTACAAAGATAGGGAGGCTGGTGCCCCTTAAGAAACTGCTATACTAACAAATATTCATATTGTTGCTCTTTCTCCCAGCCTTCTCCAAAACGAGGTACAATCATTTACGAGGGCAACTGAGTGTTGGAGAAAGGAAAGTAATCAGACTCTTCACAGATTACTGTCTTTGAAGTGACATTAATATCAGTAGATACAAAATGTCACTTGGACCACCAGGTGATCAGTGGAATTTTAGCTCAGGTTGGTCACACAGTGCATCCAGTGTTTCCCTGAACCCATCCTATGGCTATTTCCCTAGTTCTGGAATGTACAATTGACATGCACATAGTTAACAACTGGCAAAATCCCCATATTGGCTCCCTGACATATACAGTGAGGGCTATTGTGGTAGGAATGGCCAGTGGAAACTACTAGAATGGCCTCTTCTGAGAAAAATAGTAAACAAAAGCAAAACTGTAGTTCTGGAGAGATTGCAAAGATTAGTGCCACCATCAAGATTTAAAGAATGCAGGGATGGTAATTCCTACATCAGCATTTAACTCACCTATTTGTCCTGTGCAGAGCCTTCTAACTCAGTGAAATTCCTAGGGGTCTAGTGGTGTGGGGCATGTGGAATACTCCCTCCAAGGTGAAGGTTAAGCTGTTCCCTCTGACTCTTGCACAACCAAAAGAGAAGCACAGATATACTGGGCCTCTTTAGATTTTAGAAGACACATATTCTTCATGTGCATGAGCTACTCTTGCCCACTTACTGGGTGTCCCCAAAAAGCTTCTGGTTTTGAGTGGGGCCAGAATAAGAAACAGTTCTCCAGCGAGTCCAGGCTGCTGAGCAGATAATCCAGCAGATACCAGAGTATTTGAAGTTCTGTTTGTGGCCTCTGTCAGGCTCCAACAGGTGAATCACAGTGAAAACCCCAAGGCTTCTGGAACAAAGCCCTAACTTCCTCTGCTCATAACCACTCTCCTTTCGAAAAGCAGCTTTTGGCTTGCTACTGGACCTTAATAGAAAATAAACTCCCTGCCATGGACCACCAAGTTACCATGAGAACTGAGCTGCCCACTGTGAACTAGACATCTAACCCAACAAGCCATAAAACTGGGCCTGTGCAACAGCACTCCAATATCAACTAGGAGAGGTATACATGAGATTGGGCTCAAGCAGGCCCAGACGCATAAGTAAATTACATGAGAAAGTGGTGCAAATGCCCATGGCTTCTTCTCCTACTCCATTACCTTCTCTCTACCAGCCCACTCCTATTGTCTCACTGGGAGTTCCTGAAAACTAGTTGATTGAGGAAAACTTGAGCCTCATTTGCAGATGGTTCTGTACGATATGCAGGCCCTACCCAGAAGTGGACAGCTGTTGCAATCTAGCCCCTTTCTGATACATCTCTGAGGCTTATATATGAGCCCAGTAACATGAAATTGCTCTCACCAATGCCAATCTGGCTACAGCCACCAATGAATGTACAATCTGCCAGCAGTAGATACAGCACTGAGTTCCCAATATGGCACCATTCCACAGGGTGATCAGCCAACTATCTGGTGTCAGATTGATTACACTGGACTGCTTCCATCATGGAGGAGTTTTATTCTTACTGCAGTAGACACTCAGAATATAGATTATAGATTTGCTTCCCCTACACGTAATTCTGCTGTCAGAACTACTATCCATGAATTTAAAGAATGACTTATTCATCATCATGGTATTCCACATCACACTGCTTCTAAGGAGCTCACTTCAGACAGGGTGAAGTCTAGCAATGCTCATTCACTAGTTTTACCACATTAGCTCTATTCCCTCCAAAATGGGTCTATGAATTTCAGGCTCCAGCCCCAACCCCAATTCTAGGCTCCCACAATTTATGATCAGACATCTCTGTTTATCTGCCTGGATATCTATCGCCTACTTCCAGACTCTGTGTCACCATGGCCTGCTTACCTGCTGGGACACCATCTGCTGCATCTTCCTGGTGTTCCTGGACTCCTACCTACTGCCTGTCAGGATTCCTTCCTCCTGTTGCCATCATCATTCTCTCTAAATAATAAGCCCACTCGCTTGGCTGGACTTTATCCCAGATGAAACGAGTTCCAATGTCAGTGGCCTCTTTCATGCTGGTGGGCATGTTCTGTTTTTAACCAACAACTAGTCTATCCCTCTACCACCAACCTCCTATTCTGATGTTCGACTGCTCTATGCCATACAAACTATTTCAATTTAACAAGTTTCAAGACTAGTTAAAAGAGACTGCAATACCAAAGAGTTATGGGTGTGTGGTAAATGTAAAAAGATAGAAGTCATGTACCAACCTGTACTGAAGAAACCTGATAAACAGTGAAACATCTATAAAGACAGAAACTGAAAAATAAAATAAATGACATTAACCCTTTAGAAGGTAATCAAAGTCTCTGCAGAATGTGAAAACAAGTTACAAGCCCAGTTAATAGAGGCTGTCACAGTCTAAACAATTATGAGATGCTATATGTAGATATTTTGCTTAGATTTTAAAGTAATTTGTTAGTTATATGTATGTGCCTTAATTTAAAACAAATAACAACAACAACAAAAAGCAACAGTTGACCATACAGCCCTAATGCTATGCAATGCTTTATGCTGTAATGCAATGTTTTCACTAACATAAGTTTAATAAGTTAAAGGTGTGTTTAAAATAAATAAAAAAACCAAAGCTTAAAATGATGCAATTTTCATACTGGACTCTTATAGACATCAAATCCAGTGAAGTCTAACCACATTAAAATTTTATTAAACAATCAGTCGTATAGGCATGATTCTAAGTGCTTTACAAATATCAACTGATTTAATCTAAACTTTTTTAGATATTATTTACAGAGGAGAACCCTGAGACAGACAGGTTAAGTAATTTTCTGAAGGACAAACACCTAATAAATGGCACAAGTGGGACTCAAATTTGGCAATCAGTAGTTTGGTCTACAGCACTGTGCTGGATCTTTAAATGACTGACTTACTAAGATGCATGTAGCTGGACAGTGGTGCAGCCAGGTATAAAATGGAGATTAGAATTCCAATAATCAGTGCTCTTTCCCCCAAATCTTTTGTGATGTTAAAATATTCACAT
>PVKE010024539.1:0-23743 GCA_004027555.1 Craseonycteris thonglongyai | reverse complement strand
TGGGCCGGAGCCGGGATTCGATCCTCGGTCCTCATGGCCTCAAAGCGAGCGCTCAACCCGCTGAGCCGTCCCGGCTTTCCCCAGAGAATTTAATTTTTGAACACTAGTTTGTACTTCTAATAGATAAAAGCCTTCCAAAACGTTCTAGATGAAGAAGAAAAAAGTGAGATTTACTTTCTGAATATTAAGATATATAGTAAAATCAGAATGTATTGACCCTAGGATAAAAATATGGAACAATGAATGAGTCTGAAAAAAACAGAAATTAACCAACGTATTATAGACATGTGATTAGCAACAAAGTAGGCCCTGCAGAACAGTGGGGCAAGAATGATATTTTCAGTAAATCTTGCTGGTTAAATTGGACATCTAATAAACCTCAATTCCCTTCTCACATCCTACACCAAAATTAATTTATTAGACTATAGACCTCAATGTAAAAGGCAAAACAATAAAGTTCTGAAAGATAAAAAAAAAAAAAAAATTATCTTTATAACTTTTGGTTTCGAAAAAATTTAATATACATAATAGCACTAATTGCAAAGAAAAGACTGATGAGTGACTACCACTAACATTTCCAAATTACTATTCACCAAAAAATAGCATTAGGACGATGAAAAAGGAAGTCACAAAGTGACAGAAAGTATTTGCTATGCATATGTTATGGACAAAATTGTGTTTCTCCAAAATTCATATGTGAAGCCTGAACACCCAATGTATTTGGAGGTAGAGCCTTTAAGGAGGCAATTAAAGTTAAAAAAATAAAATAAAAGGTCATAAAGTGGGACCTAATCCAATAGGACTGGTATCCTTATAGGAAGAGGAAGAGACACTAGGGTACACACAAAGAGATAAAGACACAGTAAGTAGGCATCTGTCAGCTAATTGGGAAGAGAGATCTCATTAGAAATGAACTCTGCTAGCACCTTGATTTTGGACTTCCAGCCTCTAGAACTATAAGAAAATAGGTTTTTGTTGTTTAATACATCCAGTTTGTGGTGTTCTGCATGGCAGCCCTAGAAAACTAATATAGCGTATAACTGCCGAAGCTCTTATATTTATAATATACACATATAATGAATTTCTACAGATTAGGCAGCTCAATAGAAAAATAAACAATAGATACAAATAGGCATTGCACAAAAAGGATAGCCCATTCACCAATAAATATACAAATAAAGGCACTCAATCTCTTTAATCAATGATATACTAATTGAAACTACCAATTAAATACATTTGCATGCCACCAGGAGAGATCAAAGAAACATGATCTTGATTTCTGGTCAAGGTGGTGGACAGCTTTGACCAAGCTGGAGAACTACCTGGTTGCCTCTGACAATGATATACCGAAAGTGAAAACTAGAAAGGCAGCAGGACCCTGCTGAAGCAAATCCTGCTCTGTGGGTCAGCCCCTGTACCAAAGCTCCTCCACTATAGCCATAGCCAGTCCTCTCAACCAATCAGCTCAAGGGTCAATCCATCCCATTGATGTGAAAATAGCAACAAAGGCTCAACTATAACAAGAGGACACATACAATCCACACAAGGGACATACCTGGAGCACCCAGCTCAGGAGACCAGGGAGACAGTGCCACTGGATCTCACAGGACACCTCCTAAGTAAAGCAGTTCTACTAGACCAGGAGACACAGAAGCCCTACCTAATATATAAAAACAAACAGAGAGGAGGCAGCCAGGATAGTAAGACAAAGAAACTTGTCTTAAATGAAAGAACAAAACAAAACTCTAGAAAAAGAACCAAACAAAATGGAGAAAAGCAATTTACCAGATGCAGAGTTCAAAACACTGGTTATAAGGATGCTCAATGATCTCACTGAGAATTTCAACTAAGAGATAGGAAATATAAAAATGAATATGGAAAACATAAAAAAGAACCAGTCAGAAATAAAGAATACAATAGTTGAAATAAAAAATACAACAGAAGGGGCAGTCCACTTACTGGTGTGCCTTCTCCATTAAAGAGCTTCCCTTCTTTCAGCAGGCATTCCATTTCCGGGTGTCCTGTCTCATTTTGAGAGTTTCCTTCTTTCCGATAAACTTCTGCTTAACCTTTAAAAAAAAAATACACCAGAAGAAATCAATAGTAGATTAGATGAATTAGAGGATCAAATCAGCTACCTAGAAGACAAGGTGGCAGAAAATACCCCAACAGAACAGCGAAAAGAAGAAATCCAAAAAATTAGGGCAGTGTAAAGGAACTCTGAGGCAATGTCAAGTGTACCAACTTTTGCATTACAGGAGTACAAGAAGAAGAAAAGAGAGAACAGAAAATTAAAACTTCCCTAACCTGGTGAAAAAAAATGGATATTTAAGCCCATGAAGTGCAGAGAGTCCCAAATAAGATAAACCCAAAGAGACCCAAACCAAGACACATCACATTTAAAATGCCAAATGTTAAAGGCAAAGAGAGTATTCTAAAAGCAGCAAGAGAAAAGCAACCAGTGATCCTTAAGGGAGCTCCCATAAGACTGACAGCTGATTTCTCAACAGAAACATTGCTGGCCACAAGGAATTGGCACAGTATATTCAAAGTGACGACAAGCAAGTACCTACTTTTTAAGATTACCCAGCAAAGCTATCATTCAGAATCAAAGGACAAATAAAGAGCTTCTCAGACAAGAAAAATCTGAGTTCGTCACCTCAAATCAGTATTACAAGGAATGTTAAAGGGGTTTAAGAAAATAATAAATTAAAAATGTAAATAACAAAATGGCAATAACTACATATGTATTAATAATTACTTTAAATAGATTAAATAGTCCAATCAAAAGATAGAGTATGGGGAAGCCGGGATGGCTCAGTGGGTTAGGCGCTCACTTTGCAGCCCCAGGGACTGAGGATCGAATCCCGGCCCCTGCCTGTGCGGACCCATATGCTGAACTGGGGAGTTCCCCCAGTTCAGTTCTCACGGGGGCAAGACCCTGGCCCAGTTCCTGCCCTGTGCAGCCCCTCCCATCTGTGGAATGAAACTATGTGGAAAAACCAATGATGTGCAACTATGGAGACTGTTCTGGGCCCTCCCTCTTCTCTCTGTCTCTGACTGTATCTCTCTCTCTGTCAAAAATAATAAATAAATCTTAAAAAAAAAAAAAAAAAGGATAGAGTGGCTGAATGGATAAGAAAACAAGACCTTTATATATGCTGCCTACAAGAGACTCATTAAATCAAAACACACATACTAGGGCAGGTTGATAAAATTTGCCTCTACTGTAATATTTTTTGTTACATTTTACATATTTTGATAAAATCAATTCTGTGTAGTCACATTCAGTTCAAATAGTGTGCTGTTATTAAATTCTTAACAGTGGAAAGAGTACCTCCAATATTTGAAATAATTGAAAAATAAGGTGAGGATTCTTTTTTTTTTTAATATTTATTTTATTGTTTTGACAGAGAGAGAGAGAGAGAGAGAGAGAGAGAGAGAGAAACGGGAGGTGAGGAGGTGGGCAGAGCAGACTCTATAGTTGTACATCATCAGTTTTCAACACAGTTTAATTCCACACAGGTGAACACGGGGATGTGCAGGGTGGGAACCAGGCCAGTGCCCTCCTGCATGGGAAACCTACTCTGGTGGGAACCAAACTGAGGGCCTCCACCATGGGAAGTACACCCCAGTTCAGCATATGGGTCCACACGGGCCAGGGCCAGGACTCAATCCTTAGACCCTGGGGCCACAAGGCAAGCACTGAACCTGCTAAGCCATCCCAGCATCCCTAAGGATTCGTTTTTGGTTTTTTGGTTTTTTTTGCAGGTGTTTCATTCATTCATTCATTCATTTATTTATTTATTTATTTATTTATTTATTTATTTATTTATTTATTTATGCCAGAGAGAGAAAGATACAGAGACAGAGAGAGAGAGAGGAAACTGCACTGGGGTAACTCCCCAGTTCAGCATATGGGTCCTCATGGGCCAGGGCCGGGATTTGATCCCCGGTCCCCGGCGCTGCAAAGTGAGCACTTAACCCACTGAGCCATCTCAGCTTCCCCCCTAAGGATTCTTAAAGACTATCATTACAGGCGATGAAACTTGGGTCCATCATTATGACCCCTAGAACAAAAGGCAGTCCATGAAATACTGCCATTGGGATCCCCTCAGCTGAAAATATTCGAAATTCAGGCCTTGTTTGGGAAGGTGATCCCTTATGGCAGTATTCCATGGACTGTGGAGGCAAAATTCATCAGCCTACCCTCATACAGACTAAAAGTAAAAGTATGGAAAATAATATTTCATGAAAATGAAAGCGATAAAAGAAAAAAAAGCTAATGTAACAATAGTTAAACCAGACAGAATTCAAAACAAAGGCCACAAGAAGAGACAAAAGAAGGACCCAGTAATCTCACTTCTAGGTATTTATGCAAAAAAAAACCCCAAAAACAAAACTAAACAAACAAAAAAAAAAAACCAAAATACTACTTCATGTACATCCCTATGTTCATTGAAACATTTTTTACAATGGCAAATATTTGGAGGCAGCATGGGTGTCTTTCAAGGAATGAATGAATAAATAGTAGTTGGTATATATATATACAATGAAATATTGCGTGGCCATGGGTGGGAATGTGTTCTTAACCATCTGTGGAGGCATGGATGGACATGCAGGGTATTGTGCTGATTTGAGTATGTCAAACAGAGAAAGACAGATGTAATGTGATTTCATTTATATGTAGCATCTAAAGAACAAAACAAACAAATCAGAAACAAATTTATAATACAGAAAACATTTTTATGGCTGCCAAATAGATAAGGGATTGAAGGGTGTGTTGAAAAGCAGAAGGGATTAAGAATTACAAATTGGTTGTTACAATGTAGTCATGAAGACATAAGATACAGCATGAGGAATACAATCAATAATATTAAAATAACTGTGTATGGTATCAGATAGGTACCAGATTTATTGGGGTGGTAGATGGGAGGAGGTCTGGGGAAAGGGTGAAAAAGGAAGGGGTTTAGTACAGATTGGTAGTTACAAAACAGTCATGGGGATATAAAGTAAAGCATAGAGAATATAGTCAATAATATGGTAGTAACTATGTATAGTGCCATGTGGCTACTTGACTAGTCAGGGCGATCTTTTCTTAACTTACATAAATGTCTGACCACTATGAAATACACCTGAACTTAATATAAAATAATATTGAATTTAAAAATAAAGGAAGAAAATGATCTCCAATGGCAGATGTTGGTGATGGTATGGAGCTAGTGGGAATGTTCATGGACTTTTGATAGGAATATCAATAGGTTCAACCTCTTTATAAAAAGTTTGGCTTTATCTATCAAGGTTAAGGAAACCCATATCATATAACCTTCATATTTGGGCTCTAGACATGCATATGGACATTAATAAAACATGGACATAAATAAGTATATTCAGAGAATATAATTTGTAACATCTCAAACTGGAACAATCCAATATCTAGCAACAATGGAATAGATAAATTATGGGATAATCATATAGTGATATACTCTATAGCAGTAGTTCTCAGTAGGGGAATTTGGGAACTCTAGAGGATATTTGGCAATGTCTGAAGACATTTTTGCTTGTCAACACCAAGTATGAAGGATGTGACTGGCATCTAGTGGGTAGAGACTAGGGATGCTGACAATATCCAACAGTGCACAGAATAGCCCTTCTTAACAAAGAATTATATGGCCTGAAATGTCAATAGTGCCAAGGCTGAGAAAACTCATTCTATGATATTGAAAATGAATAAAAAGCAGCTGCACAATTTGGATGACTATCGCAAACATAATTTTGAGAGTAGAGGGAAGCCAATCTCAATATAATGCAGAACTGTATGACTCCATTTATAAAAGCTCAAAAAGCAAACAATCTAAATTACAAGACTAAAGATTCCAACTCATGTAGTAAAACTAATAAGAAAAGCAAGAAGTGGATAACACATAAGTCAGAATTGTAGTTATCTTTGGGGGAATGGGAAAAGGTCATAATTTCGATGAGACACAACATGAGTTTCAAGGGCACTGGCAATATTTTATTTCCTGACCTGTGTAAGGGTTACTCGTGCACACTATGATCATTTTTGAACTCTATTTTGTGCTGTGCACTTTTCCATCTGCACCATTTAAAATGCTTAAAAGCAAAGTAAAAAATAAAAAAATATTTATGAAACTATTGTTGAAGAACTCTGGAGAGTTGTTTAGGTGTGCATGCTCTCTCTCTTTTATCCCAATGTGATGACGTGTTTTAAGGGAATCTGCATAAAGAAAGATGTATAGGTAGCATGGAACACCCAAACAACCTTTTTGAAAAGATCTATTCGTACTTTTAAGATTCTCAGAAATGTTTCCTATTTCCTGAAGGGTCATGTGGCATAACCAAAACTTTATCAACAAAATAACAAAATCAAACCTGCTAGCCCACTCAAAATAAAATGTTAGTCAAAGCGTCTGGAGATAAGACGGGTTTGATAGTCCCTAACAAAGAAAGAACATACATTTCTTCTCACTTGTGTTTTTTTCTTCTTCTTTTTTTTTTTGAAGATTTATTTTGTTGTTTGAAAGAAGGTGAGAGAGAAAGAGAGAAAGAGAGAAAGAGAGAGAGAGAGAGAGAGAGAGAGAGAAGAGGGGAGGACCTAGAGCAGTCTCCATAGTTGTGACATAGTTTCATTTTATACAGGTGGATGTGGGACGTAGGGTGGGAGCTGAACTGAGGGCCTTTGTGTGGAAGGCAAGAACCTTTGCCACCATCCTGGTGATTACCAGTTGCACCACAGTTCAGCCTGTGGGTTTGCATGGGTCAGGGCTGGTATTCAATTCCTGGACCTTATGGTTGCAAGGCAAGTGCTCAACTTGCTGAGCTATACCAACATCCTCAGTTGTGTTTTTTGTAATCTTCATAAAATGAGAATTCATAAGAGGGAGAATGGCGTGGTATTTTTTTTTTAAAGGAATAATAAATTTGTTGAAATTCAGCAGTATGCTGCCATGAACATTGTCTTATTTGTTGTAGGTTTGACACATTACCATTGACTTCACATGCACCATAGGTGCTGTTAATTATCTACCTCAGTGCTTGTCTATTGCTGAAAGCACTGTTTACTTGTCTCCTAGCGACATAAATTGAATTGAGTACTTGATTCAGACAAGTGTCATTCACCTCCTCCAATGTATTTTTCTTATTGTTTCCATTTCAGGCACAATTTTTATAAATTCTACTCCAGACAGTGGAACAAGCTTAAAGTCCATTATTTTCTGTGTGAAATATTAGAATGCCAATTCTAACTTCTGGAGCTGTATGTATCATTTGTCTTTGCATGTGCTATGTTTTTGGAAGGATGCAACAAGTCAATTAATATTTTTTTATAATGTCAATGAATCTTAAAATTAGAGAGCTAATGGAAATCTCTAGTTTAGGCATATCCAACCTGTGGTCCAGGACAACTTTGAATGAGTGAGACCCAATACAAATTCTTAAAACATCATGAGATTGTTTTGCAACTATTTTTTTTTAGCTCATCAGCTATTGTTAGTGTTAGTGTACTTTATGTGTGGCCTAAGACAATTCTTCCAATGTGGCCCAAGGAAGCCAAAAGGTTGGACAGTGCTGCTCTAGTTCATAAAATGTGATAGATGGATTTCCAATCTGTACTTGGAAATGATTTTGGAAAGCTCATTAACTTACAAAATTAACTCTCTCTCTCTCTCTCTCTCTCTCATGCTCTCCCTCTCTCTCTCTCTCCCTGCATTTTTGCAAAACTCTGTTTATTAAAAGGTTATCTTCTCTATTTTTTTATTTATCTTCTCTATTAAGTTAAAATATACAACTCTGAATTTCCTGCTCATTTTTACCACCTTTGTTATATCCTTATTATAATATTTGTGATCATTTTTATTTTTCTCAATAATGAGCATATGCTAAATAGTGTACAGAGATTGTCAAAGATTCCCTGAAGTCCACAGCTATACAGGTTACAGACTTAAATTAGTTTGATGAATGTTACCACCACAGGTGGATTTCCTGTGTCAAAAGTACTTCAGTTACCTCGGACAGATGCCTACACAGCAGTTACTGTCAGCAGAGCCTTGTCTAGGCACAAAGGAAAATTATTATAGATTAGCCCTGGTACCCAAGAAGTTCTATTAAAAACAACTTCTTGTTTTACAGTCTTCAAGCTCATTTTGTCTAGTGACCAAAGCTTTCATCTCTACCAGAGATATCCCTGAGTAGAGAGATTATAAAATATTTTTTAACTACTATAATCAATTCTGGTTAACATGGATACTGGGAGGGAAGAAGCTTCGAGACATTTTCCAATATTCCTTAGAACAAATCTAGTCAAAATGTAGAACTTGTCAAAAGAATGTAATTTGATTTACTTAAAATTACATCCAATATATTTAAGAACATATCCATCTGTTCTAAATACATTATTGAAATATATATATATATAATTTTTTTTGATACCCATGTATCTTAGGAATACAGAATATTATATGTGTCTGTTGATTTTAAAATGGCATTAAAATGTGCTCCTATAGTGTTTGTATTAACTGAATTGTTCTTTGTTATGTTTTGTTTTTTAAACACATTAGGCATAGATGTAGAGAAAGATTTTAGATTCTTCTTTTTCCTTCTTTGCTGTATATGATCATCAAAATCCTCTCTTTTCACAGCCCTAATCCTTAGGATCCAGTCCCCAGGGATCAATCCCCACATTCACTTCTCCTACCCTTCAGTGAGAGGCAAGTCAGTCTTTCACTCTTAGGAAAAGTTGGGCAGAAGGAGGACATGTTAATTCTGACTGTGAAGAGAGTAGCATTCTTAGACAGCATTGCTCAAAATGTGATTGATTCTAGATCAATTTATTGTTCCAAACAATAAATTATTTTAAGTGCACAGAGGTTGTGCTGATGAATAGGAACTTTAGTTTTTCTCACAAAACACCATTGTTGTTGTTGCTGTTGTTGTTGACTTTGTTATTGTTTAAATCAGAGCTCAGCTACAAACAAGTGAACCTACACCTAGAATGTGGTTCTTACTAGTGCATGCTACTTTATTCCTCCAAAATAGTCTCTTAAGGTTAGATTTGATATGTGAGTTAGGATCACGGGTTAAGAAGAGAATACATACCTCCAGTCTATCTTTTTATCATTATTTCTAAGCATATGGAGAATGGAGACAATGTCATGTACAGTTAGACTAAGCACTCATATTGCAAACTTAAATGGGAATAAAACATTTTCTGCTTTTTTTTCCCCATGAGAAAATTACTCTTCCTTCTACCATTGCTGGGGTGGGGGGTGGGGAGAACAATAAAGAACTACTTTCACATCAGTGAAACAGATAAAAAAGTTGGAATTGACCACACCTGGCTTTGGGCCGAAGGAAAAAAACATCCTTGGAAGTTCCAGAAACTCAATTCTGGGCTTGGCAATACTATCAGGTTCCCATTTGACTGCACTTCCGTGCCCTTGAACAT
This sequence comes from Craseonycteris thonglongyai, assembly GCA_004027555.1. Taxonomy (NCBI): domain Eukaryota; kingdom Metazoa; phylum Chordata; class Mammalia; order Chiroptera; family Craseonycteridae; genus Craseonycteris; species Craseonycteris thonglongyai. Next base: position 14,280 of record PVKE010024539.1, on the reverse strand, counting down.
TCTCAGCAGCTTTGCTGCACCCTTCTCCTCTGCTTCATTTAAATGGCTTCCTTTTATGATTCCTCCTGCTCCTGTGGAAGCGGAACCACGGCCAGATAGTAGGACTTCCAAATGTCATGTTTTGATTCTGAGTAGAATGTATGAGACAGCGTGAATCACAGCTGACCTCTGACCCCTATTACCGGGACTGTTTTCTTTGCTGATGTACCAGAGAACTTTGATATTGGTTAAAATTTTTTCTCTGGGGATATGTATCACCTGCATATATCAAGTGATAATTTTATGCTAGACAAAGGTAAACAGCTCACTGAAATAAGAAACAAAACAAACAAACAAACACTTCAGTCTTGCATGAGGAGAATACATTCTGTATGGGCCTTCTGGGTCTATGAAAGCCATTCTAATGAAGCTTTTCAGAGATTTGTTTTTTCAAAGATTTGTTGGTAAGGACTTGCCATTTCTGTAGAAAAATAAGTATTGGCTGAAAGATGAAGAGACAGGAAACTCTATCTACCTAATACCAGTTGTCCTGTTTAAAATAAAAGTAAGAGCAAATGCTATTGTAGTACTATGGAATAAATATATTTCTAAATGCTGTGTATATTTGCTTATAATCCTCACACAGTCTATTAGGATGGAAAGCCCAGTTAACCCAAGCTAGGCCTAGAGAAATTAAGTCACTATCCCATTTAGAAAGTGGCAAAGTCAGGATTCAAAACCAGTCTCTGGCTAAATTTCATGCTCTTACCCAATTAAGTTATATTTAGCTAGTCATTAAGAAGTTTATTTTGCACACTGCCAAACATTAACATTAAAATGTTTGAAAAAAACATCTGAAGAGCAGGAGTTATCCTCTGTCCTTTTCTATCCGGATGTTGATATTCTATAGAGAAGGTGGATGAGAGAACGTTTGCTGGCTCCTTGTGGAGAGGCAGTCAGTTGGAAGTGCCCATAGCTGATCTAAGCTGCCTGAAATTCAGGCAGATGGTATCGGCTCTGGGAAGCAGCAACTTGGTTCTGTCCCTCCACGATGGAAAGTGCGTGATAGGACTGGCCCACGTTGTAGAGACCTGACCATGATAGGTTGAGGAGTACTCAGGAGGATTCAGAACCGCTTTTAAGAAGAGCGAGAATGCTTTTGGTGCCCACTTGGCTGTCTCTCTAACCTCTAGGCTGACCATATGTACCATTTTATTTTATTTATTTATTATTATTATTATTTGTTGTTGTTGTTTTTCACACAGAAAGAGAGATATACAGAGACGTAGAGTAGGGGGGAGGGCCCAGAACAGTCTCCATAGTTGCACATCATCAGTTTTTCCACATGGTTTCATTCCACAGGTGGGCGTGGGGCTGCACAGGGCAGAGACTGGGCCGGGGTCTCACCCCAGTGAGAACCAAACTGGGGGCACTTCCCAGTTCAGCATATGGGTCCCCATGGGCCCGTGCCAGGGCCAGGATTTGATCCCTGGTCCTTGGGGCTGCAAAGCAAGCACTTAACCCACGGAGCCATCCCGGCTTCCCCTATATGTACCATTTTAAATGGGACATTACCATTTTGTTCATATTTCTCTACTGTCCCATTGTTTTAATATAAATGTCAATTTTGTTCTGTTTTTAATTTTTTGTAAAAAACTGACTTCACATTGTTTCATCATAAGGCTCTATGCTAATCAATGAGTGCAGTAAAACTACTAGCTTGATAAAAGAGGACGTTCCATTTACTTTATCGAGTCAGGGCTGGGCTTCTTAAGCTAGTGACCATCAGATGCCACCCCCTTGCTTGTCTGCAGTAGCAGGGAATTCAAGAGGCGGTTGCTAAGCCCCATTCAGCGTGTAGGAACCAGGAGGCTCTTGAGGCACAGAAACTACTGAACGGGCTCACCTGGCTGTTTGCTTCCGTCAGCTTAGGAGTGGGATGCAGTGACTGTGAGTCTTACTGCTATTTCCACCATCATAATGCTCATAGAGATTCTCTCTACCCTATATTCAGTTGATTCAGACTTTTCAGACTCATACTTTTGTTCAACAGGTCGTTAGAAATTCTTTTTACTATAGAGAAACTCTCCGCTGGAACATTAGCACATACCAGCTTGTGATAGCTGTCTGGGTGTTCATTCCTTATTTTTCTTTTTGGTTTATGATTATTATTTTTTTGCAGTTTGTCCACTGCATTTCTGTATTGGAATGTTCAGTGAGGTATGCCATACAGATTTTTTTATTGCTCCTGTGATATTTTTTATAGGTATTTTATTGACATACACGAAAGATCAAGTGTTCATATTCCAAACTTACATTTGTTTAATTGAAAAAGATAATATTTCAGCTACAGAAGTAGCCATAAACATTGAAAATCTTACAATTTAGAGTCCAGAAAAAAATGAAGTGTTTGTGCTATTGATGTCAAAAAAACAACTGAAAATGTTAGTAGATTCAGGAGAAATTAATGAGGTTAAGTTTTTAGAAGTAGTTGAAAATTTCTAGGAAACCAGCTTAGAATATATGAACAATTCGAAGTGCAGTGTAGGAAACACTGAGAAGTTCAAGTGGCTGCTACTTAGAAAAACACTTGAATACAAAGAAATACAGGACAGTCTGAACTAGGAACTCATCATCACACAAAGAAACAGAAAAAAACTTACGCATTCAATCAGTGGACCTTCATAAAATCTATAGTTGTGAAGTAATTGGATACATGGAACGAAGAAAACATTTCTGTATCTGTTGGAGGGGTAAAGATTTTTTTCCTGAAATGAGCAAAAAATGCCTAGACTTTTAAGACTGTTGTCATATTGCAGTTGTCTTTCAGGAAGTACAACAGCTGTCAAAACAATATTTTGTCATGAACAGTATGTGGTCAAAGGAGAAATCTAGATTAAATGTTGAAACAATGAGGGCTATGTTAGTTGTAAAATAAAATTGTGTTATGGAGTGTGAGAAGTTTTATAATGAGGTGTTGAAAAACCAAAATGTGCTGCATAAGATTACTTCATCAGAGAAATATTCATAGTATAGTCATCATAAAATACAGTCCCCCTCTATGCCTACTTACATTTTTGTATGAGTTCTGTCACTAAAGAATAATTGTTAGCTTAATATGTTCATGTAATAAAACTTTTGTTATCATCTTACTTTTTAATGACTATGCATATTACATAATCCTGTCCTGTTTTTGTCATCCCAATACCTCATTTTTGTCTCAAGAAAATATGGCCACCCTACTAACCTCCAAAGGTCAACTTGAAATGCCCAAGAATCATATACCTTCCACAAAGGCCAGCAGAGGTTGGCTGCCCCAGGAGCCCTCCCCTGGCCCTCCTCACTGATTTCCTTTGACTTCCTTTGACTCACTCTGATCTCTAACTCTGTAGCACTGGTTTGATCCTGTTTCTGATTTTCATCTTAGAATTTGTACTTGTCCTTCCTGCACTTGTCTGTGTAGATCCTCGATCCATTTTTAGTCTTGACTATGTTCTCCATTTATTCTTTCAGATGGATTTTAGTGCTTTTATGGATTCTAATCATCCATAGAAATGTAAATTTGAGCTGCTTTAAATTTGTGAATAAATTTGGAAAGAGTTGCCATATTTATAAATGGCAAATCTTCTTATCCCTGCTATGCTGTAGTTTTACGTTTATTCAAAGATTATTTTCTATGTATAAATTTTATAGGTATACTTATTAATATATTTATTTCTATATGTTCTATATTTTCATTACTTCTTTAAATAAGGTATTTTTCATGATCTTTTCTTAACTGAATATTGTTAGGATATAGAGAAACTATCAATGTCTGAATATTTATTTTGTAACTGTTTTCTCCCCAAAACATTTAATAGATCTTAAAGTTTTTCAGTTGATAAGCTTTTTGGGAGGCATCACACTGCTGAGTTTTTGTTGCATAGGACTTAAAATTTTTTATTTGGCGTGATTTTGCTACCAGCATTTTCCTGTTGAGACTTATTCCTTAATTTTTAGTGTCCTATATTGGCAGCTATTATTGGCAAGCTTAGTATACATCCAACCATGTTTCTTTTTTTAGATATCAGTCATTTGATATAAATGTTGGCTTGTTTTGGATTAAAATTTACTGTACTTCTTAGACTAAGAATTTGGACATGGAACTTTTCTCTTAGGAGCTGGGGAGAAAATTCTTGTCTTCTTAATTTCTTCTTCTCACGTTGCCACCTTTTCAGGCCTGGGCTGTGCCTGACCAGATTTAGCATGCTACCTGAACAAATAATTCAAGAATGACAGGGTGTGGTATTATGGAGTCACAGATTGAATATAACTCATTTTTATTATGAACCTTCATAATATTCAACATTAGGGGCTACTTTGGGGCTGATAGTGGGGTCACAAAACATATTCATTCAACAGATATTTACAGAGTACTTTTTAAAAAATTGTAAAATGGTAGTGATAAATTATCAACATTTTATAATAACTATATTTGCTATTATCTAAATCTTTATATACATTGTTTTTGCTCACAGCAACACAGTGAGGTACTCCTATAAACCCTCTTTTAAACTGTGCCTTGAAGAGGTTTCTAACGTGCTTAGGAGAATACAATTCAATGTTAGAGCCAAGATATGAACCTAGAAATATCGTTCCTCTTAATCACCAAGCACACTGCCAGTTGTTGGTGATGTAAGGAATTTAAGAAGAAATGCTGGGGGGGAGCTGGGATGGCTCAGGGGGTTAAGCTCTTGCTTTGTAGCTCTGGAATTCGAGGATCAAGTCCCGGCCTCAGCCTGTGAGGACCCATATGTTGAACTGGGGGGGGGGGGCTTCCCATGTGGGAGGCCCCCAGTTTGGCTCTCGCCGGGGCAAGTTTCCCAAGTGGGAGGTCCCTGATTCAGCTTCCAGCTCATAGGTTCATGCCTCCCCCCATGCAGAAAGCCCTTGTCCTGGTTCCCGCCATGTGTGGCCCCTGCCCACCTGTATGGGATGAAACCATATCAAAAACTGATGATGTACAACCGTGGAAACTGCTCTAGGCCCTCCTCTTTCTCTCTGTCTCTGTCAATAAAAATAAATCTTTAAAAATAACTTAAAAAAATACATTTAGAGTACTGTATGTATTTATTGATACCATAAATCTATGTATAAGTGGACCCACTGGATTCAAATCCATATTGTTCGAGGGTAAACTATATCTCAATGAAAAATGATTTTTAAATTTCTAATTATTCTATGACAAAAATAGGGGATTGCATTTTTTTCTTTTTTGCTTAGAGAATAAGGATCTGACAATATGATCCTTTCAGAGAAATGTAAAATCATCTTGACGAATCCCCTAGCTTCCAAGATTAGAGTGTTCTAGGTCCCTTGCTCCAACTTATTTGTATGCTACTATTATTCATTCCTAAGACTATGTTTACAAGAGGCTAAAAATTATGAGTAAAATGTTTTTAAAAATGTCTATCTGGCTATTTTGACAATATAATTAAAGGCTATTTCCAAACAAATAGTTGAGTCAGTCAAATGTGTAGACATATTTATTTTTTACTGCATAGATAGAATTATTGAATTTTTCACTTTCCCCAGGGCCCTTTAGTTTTATATTCTAGATATGGCTAAATAGTTCAACTAGTTATATTTGCTTTGCATCAGTTTTACTTGTTAAATTTTTTTTTGTTTTCATTTAAAGATGTAATTTGATGATTAGAAACTAGTAATAAGCACAGACAACTTCTGTCAAGAAGGATATTAATTGGGAAAGCCGAGATGGCTCAGCAGGTTAAGCGCTCACTTTGAAGCCCTGAGGACCCAGGATCGAATCCCAGCTTCAGCCCAGGCGGACCCATATGCTGAGCTGGGGTGTGCTTCCCGAATGTTGTGAGGCCCCCAGTTCAGTTCAAAAAAAAAAGGATATTAACTATGTTGTCTTGAAATCAACAGTTAATGAGGACATCTTTTATTTTTAAATGAGTTTGTATTTTAAGATCTTATTCATGTCAGTGGATAATTACCAAATGCCATAGAGGGTTAAACAGTGGTCTGATTTAGCCTGCTATGAAAGTCTTTGGAGCCATATTTGGACTCTTCCTCCTATAATGTAGGTCTATTTGGGACTCGATGTAACTGCCTCTTGCTGCTGTTAAGTCTATGACCATATTAATAACACCTATTCAATTCTGATGAAGAGAAGTAGTCACATTCAGCTTTATAAATACATTGTCCAAGAGTAATTGAATAATACCTCCTGAAAATATGACAACATGAGCTATTGTTCATCTTCAAAATGCTATTTACTCAGTTCAAAGTCCCATGGCAAAAACAAATAGATCAATAAATTGAAAATCTACATAACCACTGTAGAAGTTATGAAAATGTACTTCTCGGATCTCTGACTGTGAGAAGCATGATTGACTTCCAGCCTCAGCTGCTGGACTCTGAACCTATTACTCTGCTTTCACTGAGGCTGTGCCTCCCATGGGCTGTGCCATTTAATGACTGAGCAGGGTAGATGTACAAATGCAGGCCTGCTTGCTGAGTGAAATGGGATTTCTCTGACAAATAACTTTAACATAAAGTCTCTTCAAAGGCTTTGCCAAATTTACTTAGAACTGTACTGCTAGACACTTCCACCCAACTTTTTCTCTCTCTCTCTCCTTCAGGGTCAGGTTGAGTTCTACATCTCTGCCAGCTTACTTAGCCTCTCCAGTCTCCCTCCATATTTTCCCTAACAAATTTTATGCAGCAAACAAATACCATCTTGACATTTGCTTCTTGTAAGACCTAGTCTAACATGATCACCTTTCAAGCCCAGATTGTATTTAACTGACTTAACTTTAAAGCCAACTGGAACTCATAAATTTGTGTATTTTGTATCACACCTTGATGTCACTGTGTAGTTATGTCTTTAAACAAGCTAGACCCATAAGGTGAAACTTCCAAGTCACTATTTATATCTCCTCCTTTCCTTTCAAACTTTTGGGCACTTTTCCTTCCATCCTCTTAGATAAAAACTTGGGCAGATGTCACTGACTTTTATATTATCCTCAGATAACCAAACCATCCCAGTGCATCAATAGAAGTGCTCACTCCCATTTAGTAAGCAAACGGTTTATTACAGTTTTATTCATGTTCTCTCTCCCTTTCAGTTTTGGCCTATCTCTGAGTCTTAGCAAGTGTTTAAAGAGGAATCCTTTTCTCTTGGGTTGTTGGCGAAACCTGTCACTACTTGGGCCTGTTACTCTTGTTATCTTAGTAGGCCAAGTGCAAGACTACTTGCTATTTGTTTAAATCCTCTATTATGTCTGAGAGATCTACCCAGCTGCAGCATCTTTCTGGTGAGGGTCTCTAAACACAGTCTGACGGCCCTATTGAGCGATACCTAATACAACTCCCCACAGATTCTTTCACAAATGTGCCCACATCTGTTCCACAGCAAACATATACACACCTCTTGTCTGACAAACTCTGGTCATAAAACCTGCCTCAACATAGTAGTCTCCCTGAAGAATACTGTCTTCGGTATGTAGACTGCCACAGTCTCTTTTTCTTTCTCAGACTTTGTGTCTCTTAAGCTCAAGCAGACAGAAATCTAGCTCTAAGTCCCATTCTAGACCTTTCCCAAGGCTTGAGAGATGAAAAAGCATTTTTCCTCTATGTCTCATAGGTTGGGATGTGGTAGGTGGGCAGAACACTCACTATGCAAGATTCTTACACCAATCCTCTCTCCTGACCATTCTAACCTTTCTTGCAAGTTAGAGGTGCATTTTATGTTCCACGTCACTAGTATTAAGTAACCTTCTTTGCAATGATAAGGCTGCTTTTGTGGTTCCACATTGGAATGTGGGAATAGTTGGCATAGATTCAGTAGACTGATTTTCAAAATATGGTCCAAGTACCAGCAACATTCTCACCAGGGAGCTTGTACAAAAGCTGACTCTCAGATCCCATCCCAGACCTACTGAATCATAGTCTGCATTTTCACTTGGTTCTCAGGGGATCTGTATTCATTATAACTTTTGAAAGGCACTATTCTAGAGTACTCAGCTGAAATAGGGATAAGAAGTATCTTATTTATCATTATGTTATCACTGTACTTATTATTTAATTAATAAAAGTGTATTGACTACTATTAGGTACAAGACATATTCAAAAGGCTTAATTACAGACTTGAATGGGAACTTAAGCTCATAAACAAAATGCAAAGAATAAAATTAAAATGCTAAGAGATGATACAGTTTGTATGATTTTAGAGGAGAAAAAATTGGGGCGGGGGGCGTTGTGCTGGAAATTCAGGAAGGAGATGATTTACACTGAGCCTTGAAAGACGTGTAGCACCTGGCCACATAGAACTGAGGCACTGGTTATTTTATGTGAGGAATGAGAGTAAATAAAGGCACAGAGGGGCAAATCATAGGCACATGTCCAAGTAGCTATATTTATTTGGCTGGAAAGGAGGATATGTGAAGGCTGTACTGCGGGTAACACTAAGAAAGATACATTGAGACCTTTGGTGATGAGACAAAGTTTATAATTCACTTAGAAAGAAAGAGAAGAAGTTATTTTGCTGGTGTATTGTAGATTCTCCTTAGCTATTATTCTTCAGCAAGTACTAGTGTGTTAGAGGAATAGCTTGAGACTTTAATTCAGCTCTGACATTAAAATCTGGCAGGACCAGAAAGTATAAATGTGGAAATGTGGGTTGGATTGTGCTAAGTAAATGATCCCAGGATTGGCCCACCATCTTTTAATGGTCACTTCTCTAGTTGGAAAAAAAAAAATCTGTCATAGATTAAAAATTATGGTTTCAAGTACTCCCAGGGAAATTATAAGAAGGGAATATGTTGGATACAGCTGTGGGAGCCTGCTTTGGAGAAGTACCAATTTTCCACTCCCCTTCATAGGAGACCTTCAGTAATTATCTGTATTTACCATATCTAATTCTTTAGCTCTCATTCCCTCTTCAATATGGATTAAACCTCAGTCTGATACAGTCTCCACTCAGCTGCCAGAGTGTTCTTTAGATATAGTTTGATTATGACAATTTCCTGCTTCCAGCACTTAAAAACAACATAGAATAAACACCAGTTTTTTACCATTGCCTAAAATTTAATGTGGTCTGGCTCCTGCCTTCCTCTCCAAGTTTATCTCATATTCTTCCACATCTTATTCATCCTATTCTAGTCTTCCTGGACAGAGGCAGAATAAAGCACACAGTAAAAGAGATCTGGACTAAGAGCTAAAGAAAATCCTGAGTAGTTTTCTATGTACATATGTGTATATGAATACATGTTTTTACTCTACAGAAAGATATATGATAAATTGACAATTGTGGCTATTCTGCTGTGCAGGGGGAGATTGAGATTGAGAGGGGAAATTTTTTGATCTGTTTTATCTGTAATGTTTTACCTACTGGTACTTTATCTATAATGTTTGGATCCAATTCTCTACCTGTACAGGAGAAAATACTCCTATGTTCCTCCTTTACTCTCACACTACTGTATTTCACATCTGGGGTATTTTTCCACACACCAAGCAATTCTCTGCAACACCAGCTGGGTGTCCTATAATTCAATTGAATTTTGCCAATATCTACCTGGAATTAGCATCCGATCTCACAATTAAGGACTCAGTCCCACAAGACTGACTTAACTTCAGACACCAATCCTAATGCCAGGTTGTCACTTGTACTTGTGACAAATAAGCTCTAAATTAGGGTTCCCAAAGCCCCCACCTTGTGTTCAATAATTTGCTAGAATGGCTAGCAGAATTGAGAAAAACACATTTACTGGTTTATTAGAAAGAATGTGAATGAACAGCCAGATGAAGAAAAATATAAAGTTCCAGAAGAGTCCTGAGCACAGGAGCTTCTATCCTCATGGAGTTGGGCGACACCACCTTCCTGACATGTAGATGTGGTCAGCCACCTAGATGCTCTTTGAACCCTATACTATTGGGAATTTTATGGAGACTTCATCACTTAGGCATGATTGATCACTAACGAATCACCCTTCTCCTTTCTAAAGCTGGAAGTTCCAAGCTTCTAATGGTGATCAGCCACTGTCCTGAAGCTATCCAGGAGCCCACCAAAGAGTCACCTCATTAGAACAAAAGACACTCCTATCACTCAGGAAATTCCAAGGCATTTAGGAACTCCTATCAGGAAATGGGGTCAAAGACCAAGTATTAGACCAAAAGATGTTCATAGAGCTCTTATCATTTAGGAAATTACAAGGGTTTAGGAGCTCTGAGCTAGAAACCAGGGAAATTAAATATATAATATATATCATTTCATACCACCTTAAAATTAATTAATGTATCATTTGGTAGTTTTAAGAAGATATTTGAAAAGGCTTAGTTAGGATACAGTTTTATCCTTCTCCAAATGTCCTAAATAGAGTTAATTGTTCCCTTCCTCTTCTGTGTTCTCATAGTAGTTTGGTTGTAGCTCTATCATAACATTGCATTTATTCTATAAATATTTATTCAGGACCCAATATAAAGGGGTCCCAAAATTCACGCAAGATTTGAATTTTGCGTCATTTGTGCAGTAAAGTGTTGCCAACCAAAAATAATGACAGCTGACAGTTCAGGGTTATTAAAAATGGAGCACTACACGAAAGAACAATGCGTTTTCATTGTTGAGCAATGAAAATTTACAATTTTTAATTATAAACCTGTGTTTTCTATCAAAATTACTTATTGCGTGAATTTTGGGACACCCTTTACATGTAGTTGTCTAAGATAGTCACTGTTCTTTCCCTGAAGGAGCTCACTTTGCAAAATTGTCTTGTTCATTTTTCTTTTAAAATGATTTATTTTACCACACTAGCTGTTTGTTAGTTTCTTTTTTTATGACTTTAATAATATACCTCAATGGTTTTCTTTTGACAGGAGACAAGAACCTACCTTATTCGTACCAATATGTAAGAAAATGGGTTGTTCCAATGGGTAACTTGGGACAGGACTTCGTAAGAAAATTCTAAGATGCTGATAAGTTACCATGCCTGGTGTTTTGTGTAGTTTGATGACTTTCAGGCATTTTTTCATTTATTCTTTCATTAACTTGTAAAGGAATCTGGGGCCCAGAATAACAGATTGTTTTCTAGGCAGAAAATCTCAGAGGCCTAGAAATTCAAATAACTCACTGGTCTTCATTGCAAATTCTAAGAGTAGACTCAGAGGGAGATGTGTTCCTCAAGTCTATCTGTAACTCATATAGTGGTTTCTCTCTCTGTTTACTTGTCCATTCCTCTGGTCCATTCCTCAAATCTTAGAAAGGATTTGAAATGATTAATTGTGTTGAGTAATGAGACAGATGTTCTTAGATGACTGATAAACCATCTCTAAGAGTAATTCATCAAAATAACATTGAAATCATTGTTGGAAAAACTTGCCTGCAAAATGAGTATTGTGAAGGCAATAACATTTATTTGTATGTATAAACACTGGGATTTTTAAAAAATGTAAGTCTCCCTCTCGTAGAGTTACATTTCATGAATGCTGAATGACTATGAAAGTTCTCTCCATATTGATTTCAATTTGCACTGTTATAAAAAAAACAACCGAGTATGTTTTCCTAGTACAGAGGTCAGTAAAAAGTCATGGCAGATGGTCTCAGCCACAGAGAGTGGCCTAAAAAGTTCCTTTTAGGGATAGCTGGGTGTGGTGCTTCCCTTACAGCTTCTTTTCCTTGCTCACATATTCTTAGAATAGCTCCAGGCACCAAATCCCCAATCTGTACTTATGCACATGCCTCTATGTTCTTTCCCAGGATAAAGATATTATCTTTTTACTTTACATGGGTTTCTTTCAATGGATTTTAAAGAAAGAAAAAAAAAAAGCACATCAGCATAAGATAGAGATACAAGGGCTCTCCAGAAAATATCCAGCCATGTAATCATTCTCATTATATTGACAATGGCTGGATTTTTTCTAGGCAGCCATTGTACATGTCACAAAGAATTATACTTTTCTGAGTCATATCATAGCAGGCAAATTATGTATAGCATTTAAACTTTCCATAGGCACATTTTTAAAACATCTTACCAGAAAACATTTTTAACCAAGAAATTCAATATATTTTTAGATAATTTGCAAATAATGATCTTCCTAATAAAGATTTCCACCTTCATCAAACATCAATGAATTCCTAAAGGACATTTTTATTCTACAATACATTGCTAAAATGGGTCAGCAGAGTTTGAAATAGTGAAGAGTTTAGGAATGACCGCAATTGCCTCTTTAACTCAGGGCTACAAAATGGATTGTCACTTCTGTAAATTTGCAATTTGTGACTGCCTTGTGTATTTTATTGACCTAAGTAATTCTTTTGAGAGAAGACTTATCAAAGCTCATTAATCTCTTTGCTTTAACCAAAGATGTCCAAAGAATTTGATACCACTTAATGAATTTACACAGCTCTTTATTTGGAAGAGGGCAATTTCGTCAGAGTAGAACCCTGATAACTGACAGCAAATTTAGATTTCCCATCTTCACCTTCTTTGCACATTGGGTGACAGTGTAAGATGCTGCAGCATCTGAGAAGAATAAAATGCCCCTTTTGCTCTCACATGCCTCCTATGGAATAATTTAAGCCATGGCTTAATCTAACATTCCCCCTGCTCCCATTCTCTCACACCTGCTTACTGGAACTTCACTTTAGAGGAGAGCAAAACCTGGTAAGTTGTATCAGTGTAAAACCATGGTTGTGCTTCTTAGAGAAGTCCTTTCTAGCATCTCTGCTTCATTTTCTTTTTAAAGATTTTTTTTTTTTTAGTGTTTTTGAGAGGAGACAGTGAGGGAGAGAGTGATCGAGAGCGAGAAGGGTGGAGGGCCCAGACCACTCTCCATAGTTGCACATTGTTAATTGTGAGATGGTTTCATTCCGCATGTGGGTGCAGGACTGTGTGGGGCGGGACCCAAACTGGGGCATCCTGCATGGGAGGCAATAGCCTTCACCACCGAGCCATCCTGGCAGTTACCAGATGCACAGCAGTTCAACATATGGGTTTGCATGGGCTGGGCCCGAGAATTGCTCTCCAGACCTCATGATTGTAAGACAGGTGTTCAACCAGTGAGCTATCCCATCACCCCCTGCTTCGTCTTCTTAATAAGTGTCTTTCCTAATTCTCCAAGACGACCGTCTCATTTCTTCTTTTTTTAAATGTGCTTACTCATGCAATGATGACAATTTTCAAACTTTAATGAGAAAATAGAAGCATTCAAATAAGAAACTCATCATCTTTACATCACTGATTTTTCCTTCTGATTAAGATGGGAGAAAAGCCCTTCTTTCCCCTCTACATGGAGTCTTTGCCCATCTACTCTGATTTTTTTCAAACATTTTGTTTTTATTAAGTGGAAGCTTTCTTTAATATATCCCATATTAAAAACAAAACAAAACATTCTTCTTTTACTCCTCCAACTACTACCTAATTTTCTTTCTCCCTTTCACACAATGAAATTATTGTCTCTATTCGTTAAATCTACTTTCTCACATTTTATTCTCTTTTGACTCATTTCTTTCAGGTTTCTGCTATCACCATACACTGAAATGGTCTCACAATGTCAGTAACAAACTCCACTCAGTCAAATATTAGCCTGTATCTTAGTCAATTTCTCATTATGATTTTATATAATTGACTTGTATTTCCTTATTAACCCATTCTCTGCTCTTGGTTTCTTTGACAATTATACCTGGCCTTTCTCCTGCCTCACTGGCTACTTCTGTTCTCTTTTTATAAGTAAATAAAATTTTATTTAAAAAATGTTTTAACCAATTTATTGAGACATGATTGATATGTTAAAAGCTCTACATGCTTAAGGTATACCATTCAGAGAGTAAATGTATCTATCACATCTCAAATTTTACTTCCCAATCCCCTTTATTATTATTTTGTGCATCTGGTAAGAACACTTAACATAAGATCTAACCTCTTAGTAAATTTTAAGTACCATATTTTCCGGCGTATAAGACGACTTTTGAAACGAAAAAAAGTCAACCGAAAATCGGGGGTTGTCTTATACGCCGAGTATATCCCAAAAAACGTCTCGATATGCCGCTAAATGAATTTTCCAACTCGATCTCGAAAATCTTCTGGATATGCTGCTAAACAAATTTTCCAACTCAATCCCGCACCAATCACTGCAAGGCTGCTCGGACCGCCTCTCTAACTCAGCCAATCCAAGCAGGCTTTTTATGCATGCAAATTATACATGTTCTGTACCCGAAGCTACACTGTGTTCTAGTAAAAAGCCTGCTCAGATTGGCCAGAGTCAGAGAGGCGGTCTATTATAACCTTTGAACCTTTGCTT
>PVKE010024538.1:0-23729 GCA_004027555.1 Craseonycteris thonglongyai | reverse complement strand
GTCAAAATGTATTGTCTGGGTGGGCGGAGATCACAGTGTCAGGCTGTCAGAATTCTAGGAATTTATGACCTTGGCAAATTCCCAGAATGCATTAAACTATTGCTAGAAAGTTTTGTCTTCTACAATCGCTTCAAAGTCCATGGTACATGGAATTCCACCCCAGACATTGCGAGCGATCGACGATCGACCAAAATTGGCTTCGCGATCCACCGGTGGACCACAATCGACTTGTTGGCCACCCCTGATCTAGAGCACCTAGCCTGATGCTTACATAGTAAGCACTTGGTAAAGTTAGCTATTACCAAGATAATCTCTGTCTTTCAATAGTGACATATTTTAGAGTCACATTAGCTTAAACTAGTTCCTAGGGGTAAAAATACTCATATTCACCCTGGGACCATCATTTAGATTGGATTCTTACAAATGCCAGAAAAGTCACCTTGCAACTTTTTAGTATAGCTTCCAAAAACCTATTCTAACTCTGTGCTCTGGTTTGTGTTCTTTTTTTTTTTTTTCCAATATTTATTTATTTATTTTTATTTTTTTTTGACAGAGAGAGAGAGATACAGAGACAGAGACAGAGCGAGAACTGAACTGGGGGAGCTCCCTGTTCAGCATATGGTTCCGCACGGACCGGGGCCAGGATTCGATCCCTGGTCCCTGGCGCTGCAAAGTGAGCGCTTAACCCACTGAGCCATCCCGGCTTCCCCTGGTTTGTGTTCTTATAAATGGAATTTTATTTGTTTGTCTGTTTATTTTAATGAGTTTATTTGAGCCAACTGACAATATTTGCCAGGGAGCAAGATCTTAAATGCTCCTTAAAGGAATCTTCTAAACCTAAAAATTTAATTGCCTTGCAGTAGACTTGAGATTTTTGGCATTTTTCCCAGGGACTGAGGTTTTGTCCTGGTTCTCGTGGCCAGGAACTTCCCTTTTCCCACAGTCTCACATGTCCTGTGCTAAATGTCATCTGTCCCTCTGGAAGTAACCATATGTCAAGGACCAGCTGATTCGTAATGTTGAGACTGTCCTTCCAGAGAGGGAAAGGAAAGGAGGGAATAGTGACGAATTCTAATTATTTTTGTTATTGCCAGTAACTAATGATACTGTAATTAGTAATCAGGTAAAAATCTCATTTGGATGTGAGAATTTTACTCTGTTAAAATTTCTGAACATATCAAGGATCTTGGACTTCAGTTATGTGAATGTTAAAGAACCTGGAGGTTTTCTTCCAACCTAAGTACTATTTTTTTTTTTTAAGATTTATTTTTATTGTTTTTGACAGAGGCAGAGAGGCAGAGAGACAGAGAGAATGGGGAGGGCCCAGAGTAATCTCCATTGTTGTATGTCATCCGTTTTTGACATGGTTTCATTCCACACAGGTGGGCCGGGGCCACGCAGGGTGGGAACTGGGTTGGGGGCCTCCCACATGAAAGGCATGCCTGCTTGAGCCAGAGGCCAAACTGGAGGGCCAGAACCTAACTGGGGGCCTCCTGCATGGGAGGCACACCCCAGTTCAGCATATGGCTCCACATGGGCCAGGGTCAGGATTCGATCCTTGGTCCCCAGGGCTGCAAAGCGAGCACTTAACCTACTGAGCTATCCTGGCTTCCCCAGTACTACTTATTAATTAATAGAAGAGTTAAAGAGAGATCCTACTTTGGACGGAGCTAAACTGTTTTGGAAGGTAACAGGTAAGACTCATTGTAGGTCAATATATTTGAGTTCCATTTTCTGATTTGTATATCTTTATTGTATTGGAAAAGACATGGTAATGTTGGGATATTCCAACTTCATTTTCTAAATAATAAGTCCCATTTTATAGCAGAATAGCTGGTTCACTGCACTGTCAAGATTAGATGTTATAGCCCCTAACTAATTAGTTGTTCAGGTACTAAAACTCTCCAGTGCAGATTCTCTGCTTCACACCTGTTCTACCATCCTGCTTTGTCTCAGACAATTGGGGTTACACTTTCTTTTTCCAAACCAATCACTATCACATTTCCCCCAATACACACCTCCACTCAAGAGCTCCTTGGTTGCCCTTTTTGGCCACCGGAACAGTCACTTTTTTATTACGTACTCTTCCTCTGGAATAGGGGCATCTATTCCTAGAACACACAGTTTAACCTGTAGCCATCAGTGCTGGAGGCCTGTACCCACTGGAATGAGCACTTTCATACCTGATTTTGAAAAAGTCTCTGGAGAACCTAACTGATATACCATAGGAGGGTGGGGAGTGGTGGTGGTGGGAGACCCAGAAGCTCCAGAGCTCTGGAAAGAGTTGTTTGTTTATTAAGGACTGGTTATCTCTTAGGTCCAGACTATAAAATGTTGAGACCAAAACAGTAGATTAGAGGCAACTTTTTCTTTAGTTTCTGCTTCTGAGAAAAGTGTTTCTGTTGTCCCTGGGAAGGACAGTTTATGTTTTATACACTGGTTTCCTCTGAAATACCAAATCCATCTAAAAGCACACACACAGTGCTTGTCTTTTTATCCATACAGATGGCACAGGTCTCACTACACTTGTGGGATTAGTACGAAACCAGAATTTATTCTCAGAACTGATGGGCTCATTCTAAAGAGAGCCATCTATGACTTTAGTACTGAAGTATCTTCAGTACATTAATCCATCGATTACTTATTCATTGCTTGAACAACTGACTAATCTTTACCTTTGCATTTACTTTTATATTTTTAAAAAGACGGAGTCTTTAAAAATAGGCTTTTAATTTTATTTTTGAAAAAGATTTTGTATTTTATTGTTTGACAGAAAGAGAGAGAGAAGAGAGAGACAGAGAGAAGGGGAGAGCCCAGAGCAGTCCCCATAGTCGCACATTGTCAGTCTCGACATAGGTGGACACGAGCCATGCAGGGCGGGAATTGAACCGGTTGCCTCCCACATGGAACTAAGGTCAGGACAGAACCGAGCTGGGGGCCTCCCACATGGAAAGCACACCCCATTTCAGCACATGGGTCCACACAGTCTGGGGCTTGGACTCCGATCCCTAGACCTCATGACTGCAAGGCAAGTGCTCAACCTGTTGAACTATCCCAGCATCTCCTCAAAATGAGCTTTTTAGATTATCTACAAGACTATATGTTTCTTTTATAATTAAAAACAACAACATTTTGTAAAAAGTGCTGTTTGCTCTATATGAGGTCTGACAGTTAAGTTTGCAAACTCATCCTAGAAAAAGTGCTGCATACCTCATTACTGAATATCACTATGGTCACCTTCGAAGTACTCCCCTTGGAAAACTATGCACCAACGCCAGTGCCTAGTTCATCCTTCAAAGCAATTTTGGAATTCTTTTTCTGGAATGGCCATTAGAGCCATTGTCATATTACACTTGATGTCCTCAATGTTATTGAAATATTTTTCTTTCAATATTTTCTGTATCTTTGTGTGAAGAAAAAAGCCATTGGGGGCCAGATCAGGTGAGTGGGGAGGGTGTTCCAATACAGTTATTTGTTGACTGGCTAAAAACTCCCTCACAGACAGTACTGTATGAGCTGGTACATTTGTCGTGATGCAAGAGCCAGGAGTTGTTGGCAAAAAGTTCAGGTCATTTTCATATAACTGGTTCATGCAGCTTTTTCAGCACTTCCAAATAGCTTGGTTTATTATTTGTGCATTTGGTATAGATTTGTAATTAACAATCCCTCTGATATCAAAAAAGGTTAGCAACATCATTTTTACTCTTGATTTGGACTGATGGAACTTTTTTTGGTTGTGAAGAATTGGTTGACTTCCATTGTGCACCTTTGTTTCAGGGTCATATTGGTATACCCGGGTTTCGTCCCTAGTGATAGATAACATGGCCCAAAATATCTTGCCTCTCCAAAAGTTCTTGGCAATCTTCAACTCTCCTTTGCATTTGTTCATTTATAAGCTTCTTTGGGACCATTTTTGCACACACCCTTCTCATGTCAAGATTTTCAGTTAAGAATGTCCCTGTTTCTCTGTTGATGTTTACTTGGTCTGCTGTGCTTCTCACAGTCGGCTGGCAATTTTGACACACAATTCAATGACTTTTTGCAATGTTTTCATCAGTTCTGTTTGTTACTGGCTGCCCTGGCCTCTCTTCATCAATGACTCTTTCTCTTCCCTTAGAAAAACATTTAATCCATTTGTACACTGTCGTTTTCTTCATGGCATTCTCCCCATCAACTTGGACTAACATGTCCCTGATTTCACTTCCACTCTTGCTAAGTTTAACACATTTAATATTTGTCTGTTGCTCTAATTTAAGCTCCAACATTCTTGCGACTGCAAAAACAGGCAACAATAATGAACACCACTCAGCAAGACACTGCCACACGTTGACACGAACACAGCTGTGAGACACTGATGTACTAAGGCTATGAAATCTTACCAACTTGTTTGTACCATGCTGCCAACGTAAGCTCAGGGTGGTAAGTTTGTGAACTTAATTGTCAAATTTTGTATAGATTAGGGTTATGTTAAGTGCTGAGGTCCCAGTGTTCTTATTAAGATTAATGCAAATCTGGCCATTTTTTTCTAACAACTATTTACAAGGGAAGCCTGGGCCTTTTGGGAGGTGATAGCAATGAATTTTAGGTAAATTTCAGGAATCCCTACTTTCGTTTGTGACTCCACGCATTTTATTTAAAAATTTTTAATCTGTCATGTCTTCTTTGCTTAAAGACTTTTTAGAAGACCTGCTTAATTTAAGTAAAATCCCTTAGAGGTACAAAATGTTCATAAATACTTGTGATAATATTCTTGCTCTCTGTGCTATAGAAAACATTTTGCTCAGATAAGAATAGGAGGAAAAAGAATTTGACTTCATAGCAAAAAAATGGAAGATTTCAAAATAGCTTAAGACTTCTAACCGTTACCATGCATAAGTACTGTATCTAGAATTGGTAGTAAGGCTACTTGTAGATCATTTTATGCTATGAACACTTTTTGCACCATTGTTTCATTGTTTTATTTCTTCTAAACTACTTCTAGGGGCATTGGTGATTGTCTCCTTTTTTTTTTCCTAGATAAAACTTTAAGAGGTCATCTGATCTAAAGATAGTGCAAAGAATGACAGTTTAGGGGAAGCCGGGGTGGCTCAGTGGGTTAAGTGCTCGCTTTGAACTCTGGGGACCAAGGATCGAATCCTGGCCCTGACCCGTGTGGACCCATGTGCTGAGCTGGGGAGTGCCCCCAGTCAGTTCTCACCAGGGTGAGACCCCTGCCCAGTTCCTGCCCTTTGCAGCCCCGCACCCACCTGTGGAACGAAACTATGTGGAAAAACTGATGGTGTGCAACTGGAGACTGTTCTGGGCCCTCCCCCTTCTCTCTGTCTCTGTATCTCTCTCTCTCTCTGTCAAAAACAATAAAAATAAATAAATCTTAAAAAAATAAAAGAATGACAGTTTATATCCTCTTCCATGTCTTCCTTAGTCTTTATGAAAAATGCTTATTCTGATGTTCATCTCAGTGGTTCTCAACCAGGATGATTTCTCCCTCTCATTTGTTAGTGTCTAGAGATACATTTGATGGTTGTAATTGGGGTTGGAGGGATTGGGAGGGAGGTTTCTACTGTCATCTAGTGGGTACAGACCAAGAATGCTGTCACACATGCTACAATGTACAGGACAGTCCACCACAACCAAGAATTATCTGGTCCAAAATGTCATGGTGCCAAGGTTGAGAAACCCTGGTTTTTATCTAGAGAATTTTGTGGTTCTTGGGAACAGTAACAATAAGTTCCAACTTTTTAGCTAAAGATAGATCTTTGGTTAATAAATTTGGTATTCAAATATGTGTCCTCATCCTCAAATACTGGTTTTAGTGATTGAATTTACATACTGAAAAATTCTAGTCTAAAACTTAATTGGATAAAAGGAGCCATTTCCACAGCCTTTCAGAAATGGGATATTTTATATGACAAGCAGAATACTACTGAGCCCTGATATAGAATGATAATGGAAAGTGTTATTTTTGCTTTCCCTTCCAAACATTTCGCAGTGTTGCTACGAAGTGTCTCTGTTCCTTCAGTGAGTGATGTGATTATTATGTATCAATCCCTTTTCCTTTCAGGTTAATGTGGACTGAAAGAAAGGTTTTATAGATCATAAACAGAAATGCAGTTTGTCCATTCATTCAGCAATCATTTACCATCTATTGCTATGTGCCAGGTTCTTGTTCAGCATGGACTGGGGGTTCTCTGTCCTTGAGGAATTTCTCTCTGGTTCTCTCTAAGCATTTCTTGAATTGTAGGGTACCCATCAAGGAGGAAGACCTCTCAAGCACAGTGAGTACAGGTACTCAACTTTCTCTGCATCTTCAGTGCACATTGTGAGTCTTCAAAATACATTTGCTGAAGAGTGAGTGAATGGGAAGCTGGGATGGCTCAGCTTGTTAAGTGCTTGCTTTGCAGCCCTGGAGCCTGAGGATCGAATCCCGGCCCTGGCCCAGGCGGACCCATATGCTGAACTGGGGTGTGCCCCCAGTTCAGTTCTTGTTGGGGCCTGTGCGGGAAGCTCCCGGCCCAGCTCCTGCCCTGCACAGTCCCGCACCCACCTGTAGAGTGAAACTATGTGGAAAACTAATGCTGTCAACTATGGAGACTGCTCTGGGCCCTCCCCCTTCTCTCTGTCTCTCTCTGTCAAAAAACAGTAAAAATAAATCTTTTTTAAAAAAAAGGCTAACCATTATTCTAAGTATAGGTTGTAGGTCATTTAGTGAATAATGCAACTGGTGAGGCAAAGGAAAGACACTAGCTATTTGGGTATTGAGCTTGAGCTTGGAATGTCTTATATACTTGTAAGTACCATTTCATAGTTGTAGAATGTATCTGTTTTAATAATTTACTAGAAAGTGAATATCTTTTTCTAAAATTCTGAATATTTTACCTATGAGATCCAGTTGAAATCTACTCTGTAGGAGAATCCAGAGTTGTCTGTGTAGGACAAAGCACTGAATGTTGTGCAAAAGGACCCATATGTATAGCATCTTGCTTCCTTCCCCCTGCCCCCCAATGTAGTCCTGGAAAAGACTTAAATATTGTCTATCTAGAGCAGCAGTGGTTCTCTGAGTGAGCGATAGGAGCATGCCCTGGTAGCCTATTACAATGCAAATGTTCAAGTCCTTCCCTAGAGGTACTGAATCAGAAACTAGCAGTAGGGTCCAATAAGTTGTATTTTAGCAATCTTCCAAATGCACACTCAGGTTTGAGAGCTAGTAGTGATCCAGAGAATAACCAGTGCAAGTTGGTCAGGGAACCATCTAGAAATGAGTTTAGATATTCAGGCTCACTTCAGGAAAGGAAGACCTGGATTTACAGACTGACTCAGGAACTCCAGGTATAAAGCTAGTCTGAACTAGATGACAGCTCCCGGAGTCATCTGCTTCTGGGGTAGCCTGTGCTGTCCCGAGGAAGAGGAACAGTAAGGCAAAGTTCTCAGAGGCTAGCCTTTACCATGGTTTCTCTCATCCAAAGAAAGAGCGGGGCCTCTGTCTACTTGAGAAGTAGAAATGGAGCCAGTCTGTTCAAATGATTGAAAACAGGGTATTGAGACACCTGGTGTCCACTGCAAATGGCATTCCCTAGAGAGATGGTTGGCTTCCAAGGGGAGTGTTAAGTGAAAGGAGACAAGCTGTTCTGATTCAGCTAGGAAAACCTGCCTACTTTGACAAGGCTATATTACTCTAATGTCAGTTGCCCTGAGAATCTGGACCTAGGAGGTACCAGATTTTACTGTCAGGTCCTTCCAGTGAGCTGAGTCCAATTCTAGTTGGAATTGAAATGGGACACTGCTGTGAGGATGGCTGGATTGCAGGCAGCGTTTTTATTCTTGTAGGTTTGCAAATGGCCTCTTAGGTACAGTGAGCTGGTCTGTTTGTGTTATTTTATGAGCATGAATAGGTTTGTCCCTGAGTTTATCTGATTTTGAAATGGCTGAGGTGTGAGATGACTGACATTACCTCACTATTCTCCTGGCCAGCTGTATCCCTCTGAAGGAATAATGGAGCTGTGGGTCATGGAGACACTTAGGGAGAGTCTCAGCTTCTTGAGTATATAACAGATGCTCAGGGATTCAGTTACTTAAGGCACAAATGGTAGGACTCAGTTTCAGGAAGAAAGCAGGGAGCCACTTAAATTTGATGTAGATTAGATTAGTAGCAGCAGGTCTAATCTGCAGGCCAGAGCCAGATTAGCAACAGGTCTGACATATCATGTCCTAGATTTTTGGACTGGAAGTCATGAAGTTACTTCTGTCAGATCCATTTGACATCGGCAACATGAATTTGACTGTCTTTGGGCATGATGTTTATTGTGTCCTGCAGGGTTATCATGTTCCCCGTTGTGGCAGCAGATTTGGCCATAGGAACTAGTGGTTAGGAATTGCACCATACGTTTCTCTGTGATTCTGAGCAAATTGCTTAACCTCTTTGCCTCAGTTTCATCATATGTACAATGTAGGTAATAGTAGTGCCTATTATTAAAGAGTTGTTATGGGGATTAAATAAGTTAATGTCTATGAAATCCTTGGATCAGTGCTTGGCACATAGTGCTGTTTAATCTTTGTTAATGTCAATATCTGTAAGTTACAAATAATAATGCCTACTTTGTAGGGTTATTATGAGAAATAAATGTGCCAACTGCTTAACATTTTGCCTGGCAAATATAAATAACAGATTATATTATTATATATTATTTTTTAATTTAATGGGGTGACATTGGTTGGTAACAATCAGACAGTTTCCCAATGGACAACTCCACATCACATCACCCATGCATCGCGTTATGTGCCCAGCTCCCAGAATCAGGTCCCTCTCCAACCCGATATATCTGGTGCCCACTCCCGCCTCCCCACACAACTCTCCTTCCCCCCTCCCCCCTCCTCCCTCCTCTCCAGGTAAACACCAAACCATTGAGTGTGTCCATAATGCTGGTTCCCTCTCCCACCTCCCCTCCCTCTCGCCCTCCCCCCTCCTCCCCTTCCCTCAGGCAATCACCAAGTTATAAATAACAGATTAATAGAAGGAATTCTTACTGTCCACAAAGATATCATAAAATGCTTACCAAATGCTTTGTTAAAATACAGATCTCAGGGATGCCGGGATGGCTTAGTGGGTTGAGAGTTTGCCTTGCATCCCCAGGGTGTGTGCACCCATATGCTAAACTGGGGTGCACTTCCCATGCAGGAGGCCCCCAGTTCAGTTCCCACCCGAGGTGAGCTTCCCATGTGGGAGGCCCCCTTTTTGGTTCTGCCCTGTGCAGCCCCATAGCCACCTGTGTGGAATGAAACTATGTCAGAACTGATGACATACAACTATAGAGATTGCTCTGGGCCCTCCTCCCTTCTCTCTGTTTCTCTGTCTTTGTCAAACAAGAAAATAAACCTTTAAATATATATATATATTCCATGTATTGGTGATTTTCAAACTTGATCATGCACAAGAATCACCCAGGGATCTTGCTAAAATGCAAATTCTGACTTGGCAGGTTTGCGGTGGGACCTGAGAGTCTGCATTTTGACAAACTCCTAGGTGATACCAGTGTTATAGTCTACTAAATTTACTTTGAGTAGCACTGCTATATATTATTACATTCTTTTATTTTTCACTCTAGTTGTATTCTTTTTTGAAAGACTTGTTTTCAGGAAATCATTTCTGGTGATCACTACTGTCCTTTCTAGAAACTTAAAGCCCACCTTTTTAAAAAAGAATCCATTGGCCAGAGCTAGGTATGTATATATGTGAAAGAAAGATCAGTTGTGCAGTTTATCCATCCAAGATTGATGTCAAGGTTGCCAGGGACTGGGAACGTTTGCAGCCCTTCGTAGATGCCCTGTCTTTGAAACTGAGACTAGTTGCCCACCCCACCCTTCCCCGCCCCGGCTTTCCTAGCTGCTCGCCCTTTGAATTCCATAGCACACACATCAGGCTCCCCTCCTGCTCTCAGGATTGTCAGCTTTTGCAGGTCTGGAGGCTTCTGGTTTGGGGAATTAGGGACTGTCCTATTTTGAGCTTCAGTTCTTGCTTTCCACAGGCTTGTTCTTCCCCTCTCCAAGTTGAAGACAGTACTTGTTGATAGAGAAATGGAAGAAGTACAAGTTGATCTATACAAAGCCGTTTTTGTTATCCTCGCTTTATTAACAGGCCTTGGCTCTCTCTGGGCTATAACTTTTCTGGAACTTTTTCTTTAGGTTAGAACCATCACACTATTATCATTTTTTACTGTGTTCTCTTTGTACATGTGTGTGTTTGTGGGTGTCCTTTTAACATCTGTCTCACTGGAGAATGCTGTGCAGCCATACTAGTCTCTTAAGATTGTTCCCTTTTAAATTCGGAATTGAAATAATTTATAATTAATTGCATAATTGATTGTCAAAACTTCACTTTTAAGATTTTTGTTCTTTCTTTGGAGTTATAGATTATGAGATTTAAATTTTGTGAAATGTACATTTTATTTTTAAAGATTTATTTTATTGTGTGAGAGAAAGAGAGGTAGGGAAGGGCCAAGAGCACTCTCCATAGTTGTACATCATTAGTTGTCACGTGGTTTCATTCCACACAGATGGATGTGGGGCTGCTCGGGGTGGGAGCCAAATCAGGGGCCTCCCGCATGGGAGGCAAGAACCTTAACCGCCATCCTGATGGTTACCAGTTGCACCGCAGTTCAGCACATGGGTTTGCATGGGTTGGGGCTGGGATTTAATCCCCAGACCTCGCAGTTGCAAGGCAAGTGTGGATCATCCTGCTGAGCTATCTCCAGCATCCTGTGAAATATACATTTTTAAAAAAGATTTATTTTATTATTTTAGAGAGAGACAGAGAAAAGGGGGAGGGCCCAGAGCAGACTCCGTAATTACACGTCATCAGTTTCCAACATGGTTTTGTTCCACACAGGTGGGTGGAGGTTGAGTTGGTGGGAACTAGGCAGGGGCCTTCCCTTGGGAGGCACGCCCCCTCGAGCCGGGTGTGTGTGTGTGTGAATGGGGGTGGGTGGGATGGGGTGAGAGCTGAACGGGGGCCTCCCTCATGGGAAGCACACCCCAGTTCCGCATATGTGGGTCCATACAGGCTGGGGCCAGGATTCTATCCTCCATCCCCAGGGCTGCAAAGCAAACGATTAACTTGCTGAGCTGTCCTGGCTTCCCAGAAGTATACATTTTAAAAGTACTGTAACACAATGGATAAAAATGTAGGTTGTCCAGAGTCAGAAAATCTGGGTTCTGATTCAGGCTCCACCATTTTTCCTGTTTGGGGACATTGGCAGTTACTTAACAGTTGGAAATCTTAGTATTCTCATCTATAATATGGGGATAATAAGAGTATTGATGTCCTAGGGCCATTGAGAGGACTTGATAATCCCTGTAAAACTCAATATCTGATAAATATTAGCTATTCTTAATAGCTAATTTTGTTTTGTTTTTTAAATTTTTATTTTTCAATTACTTTTGACATGCACTATTATATTAGTTTCAGGTATACAACATAGTGATTACATATTTATAAAACTAATGAAGTGATCACTCCGATAAAGCTAATATCTTTCTGATACCATACATATTTATCACAATATTATTGACTATATTCCCTATACTATACTTTATATCCCCATGACTATTTTGCAGTTACCAATTTGTATTTTTAATTCCTTCCCCTTTTCCCCCATCCTTCTAACCTCCCTTTCATCTGGCAACCATCAACATATTCTCTGTGTCTATGGTTTGTTTCTCTTTTGCTTATTTTGTTTTTTAGATTCCACATATAAGTGAAATCATGGCATTTCTTTGACTTTATTTAGCATAATACAGCTGATTTTGTTAAAGGCCATTTATTTAATCATGTGAGGTAGGCAGGCATCCTTTTTGGAAGAGGAAACAATGGCTTGGAGAGTTGTGACTGGCCTGAGGTTACATGGCTGTGGTAGAACTGGGTCTTTAATTCAGGATCACTGGTGCCCCATCTAGGACTTGCCTTCTTAACTGCCTCCTTCTGGTAACACTTAGCTGTTGGTTACCACACTTTCAAAGATTATATGGTTACTTTCTTTTTGAGATCCTTTGAGTTTTTCAACTAGTCTTTGTCTTTCTGGTTTGGATTAAGTGCAGTATAGTAGTTTTCTCATCCTTTTAGGAGAAAACTGTTAGCCAGAATTTATCAGATTTTCTACACCCTCCCCCTTTTAAGATAAATGTGATACCCAGCAAGTGACAGGTGCTTGAAGTTCCCTATCTCTAACATAATTATCAGCATGCCAATTTTGGGATCTGAGTCAAGGAAACAGTCCATTCTTCATTATTGAGCAGGCAGAGAGCACTCCAACAGTTGTATCATGTCCATTATTCTTTCCCACATTCAGAAATGATCTAGTATGGTTTGTGGATTTCTACTGGGAAATATCATTTTGAGACACACTACTGTCCTACTTTGCTTTTTAAGGGTTGAATGAGAATTGCCTATCTGCTGGCATACTGTACTGCATTCACAAATCCACTAAACTCAGATTTTTATGGGTAGGGATTGTGTCTTATTTATTTTATAAAATTCATAAAATTTAAATTAATTTATCTTGGATGTCTATTATAATACATGTCAGAAGCTAAGACACAGATACCTCTGTACTCGTCACTAATTGGTTCTGGGAGGTGTGATGAGTACCAAAAATGACAAGTACCAAACAAATTTTTCCCATATAATGTAAATAATTTAGTGTGTTCTCAAACCAAAAATATACAAAATGACCACAGAAGTAAGAGAAGACTGCAAGGGAATGTGTACAGAGCAAGAGCTACTGTGTGACTAATGTGTGACCCCTTGTTTCGGGTGGAAAGGGTAGCCAGTCACTAGGCAATTGACAGGGACAAGTTCTAGCTTCCGTGTTGAGTGCCAAACAAGTGATGAGTACCGGGACAAATTTTTCACATCAAAATGTGTTATGTACCAAATTCGATGAGTTTCAAAGCAGTCAGGTACTGTTGACTGTATTAGCAACTTAATTCTCAGATATTTTCTGTTGTGATTTAATAGTCATCTCTCCCACTGCTTTTCTTCTTATTCCTTATATTGTTTTACAGTTTTATCCAGGAATTTTTCTCTCTTCCTCTATTTTTAGTTTAAGCTCTTATAATCAGATTGGCAAATGTTCAGACAAACATGTTCTTCCTACTCCCTGTGAACAACAGCAAGCCCTCTTAGCAGGTGGAGAGCCCATCATCATTCATACATTTACTCATCAGAATACTGCAAGGCACTGTGTTTGGTATTGAGTATGCAGATGTGAACATGGAAGACTTGGCCCCTGCACCTCCCCAAGCTTACAGCAGATAGATATAAGCATTTATAATACTGTGCCTGGCTAGAAGGCAGTAAAAATTTATAGGATGAAGAAGTGGGGTTGAGACTGACACCTATGGGTGAATTAGGAGTAAGTCAGGTTTGGGAAGGGGGTAAGTAGGAAAACTATCCAGCATGATATGGAAAGTCAACTCCAAATTATTGACAGCCATTCACTTTCCTCCTTCTCTGAAGTCTCAGCTGTCAATTGGAAAAAGAGATCAGTATTGTCACTAACAGCCTCCCCCATTCCCTAGGTGCTCCAAGTGCTTTAGAATTTTTTTCCTTAGAAAGACTTTCAGTCTTTAATGTTGGTGTGGTTCACCTCTAACTAACCAGCTGGAATTGGTAGCAGTTGGCAAGCTGCCTTAAGGTTCTTCCTTATGGAGAGTAATCAACTATCTCTCTGCTCCTCCTCCTCCCCTTTGGGAACCTGAAGGACTTTGCTTTTGCTGATGGTAAGGAGCTTCCTGTTTATTCTACACACTCTGTGTTTCCCCCCCCCCCCCCCATGTTTCTCTTGGTTATATTCTTCTGCCCCTTAACCTCTTGTCAAGAATTTTCTTTTATAGAGGAAGCTGGGATGGCTCAGTGGGTTAAGTGCCCGCTTTGCAGCTCCGGGGACCCGGGATTGAATCCCAGACCCGACCAATGTGGACCCATATGCTAAACTGGGGTGTACTTCCCATGTGGGAAGCCCCCAGCCCAGTTCCTGCCCTGCGCGGCCCCCACCCACCTGTGTGGAACAAAACCATGTCTTCAAAAACGGAGACGTACAACTATGGAGACTGCTCTGGGCCCCCCCCCCCCTTCTCCCTCTCTCTTTCTGTCAAAAACAATAACATGGGGAAGCCAGGATGGCTCAGTGGGTTAAGGGCTCACTTTGCAGCGCCAGGGACCGAGGATCGAATCCCAGCCCCGGCCAGTGCGGACCCATGTACTGAACTAGGGAGTGCCCCCAGTTCAGTTCTCTCTCTGTCTCTCTCTGTCTCTGTCTCTGTCTCTGTCTCTCTCTCTCTCTCTCTCTCTCTCTCTGTCAAAAACAATAAAAAAATAAATAAAACAAAACTCTTTAAAAAAACAAAACAAAACAAAAACAATAACATACATTTTTTTTTTAAAGATTTATTTTTATTGTTTTTCGACAGAGAGAGAAGGGGGAGGGCCCAGAGTAGTCTTCATAGTTGACAGCATTAGTTTTACATATAGTTTCACTCCACAGGTGGGTGCAGGGCTGCGCAGGGCAGGAACTGGGCTGGGAGCCTCTCACATAGGCCCCGGCAAGAACTGAACTGGGGGCATACCCCACTTCAGCATATGGGTCCACATGGGTTGGAGCTGGGATTCGGTCCTTGGGCTCTGGGGCTGCAAAGTGAGTGCTTAACCTGCTGAGCCATCCCAGCTTCCCAATAAAATAAGTCTTAAAATAAAAAGTATTTTTTTATAACAATTTAGAAATGTTTACTTCCTTGTTTTCTTACTAGATTATTTATTCCCTTTTCTCTGGGACTTCTTCCTCTTCGATAACCTTTGTCTAGAGAGTGGCTTTTAAGCCTCAGAGGAGAGGTGCCACCTGTTTTAGTAATGCTTCCAGTAGGAAAGCAAGTGTGGTACAATTCCTGCATGCCTGGGACCATCCCCTGTTTAGGGCTGGGGCTTCCTAAACATACCTGTCTGTAATCCTCTCCCCCTTTGTAGAGGTCCCTAACTTGTTCCCTCTGACCCTAATATGAAGACAAACAACAAATTTATCATTTGGTGACATAGTTTAAAATACTACTCCTTAAGCATTATGTTCACATATCCTTATTATGTATATATGTGTGTGTGTATATATTAGTTAAAGACTATATAAAATAGATACACTTTATTTTCTGAGTAGATAATACAGTCACATGATTTAAACTTAAATCGGACCCATATGCTGGACTGGGCTGTGCCCCCAGTTCAGTTCTTGCGGGGACCCATGCAGGAGGCCCCCGGCCCAGTTCCTTTCCCATGCCCACCTGTGGAGTGAAACTATATATAAAACTAATGCTCTCTACTATGGAGACTGCTCTGGGCCCTTCCCCTTCTCTCTGTCTCTCTCTGTCAAAAAACAATAAAAATAAATCTTTAAAAAAATAAAGGTACAGAAGAGAATCTGGTATATATTCTCCTTCTTGCCATGCCTTCTTAGCCACCTAGTTGTCTGAGACGATGTTAGCAGATTCTTCTAGAGTAATTTTGTACATAGACAAACACATGACATAAAATATCTGATAAGATGAATGATATTTGCCTTGTGTTTCCCAAAGCCACTTAGTGGAGTGGAAAGACTATAGGATTTCAAAAGACTTGGGTTCAAACCTTGAAACTTCAACCTTGGGCAGCTTGTTTAGGCTCTGTGCTTTGATTTGTTTCTGTGGTTAACAATACTTATTTTGTGAAGGCTGTTGAGTGTGATATATGTACAATTCCTTCTTTGGCACATGCTAAAGGCTTCACAAATGGTTGCTGTAATACCATTGTTATTTCTTGCTGGGCCATACTCTTTGGCTTCTGTGAAATGGGGAGGCAAAGTCTTGCTTATCTACAAGTTGAATGGATTGAATTGCCTTCTTTACTGTAATATGTGACCAATGCTCTCTGACATGTGGAAGGGAATGGTGTGCCTAGGGAGACAGAAATAGCATTTTGTTGCTCAGGTATTGAAGGCTGAATATTCCTGGTCTGGGGCTTTCACACTTGGATGGTGGAGTGCTGATAGAAAGTCATTAACTCTTAAGGAGCTTTTCATGTTCAATAGCTCTGACTCTGGCCCTTCAATGTTGCTTGAAGCTTTGGACTCCTAAGGGAAGCTTCACTTGGTCAGCCTTACTTTGGGTTTCCTGTTGTTCAGTTCCCATTGTGATGTTAATCCTTTAATAACATTTAGCTTTTTCTTTTTGGTTCTTGCACAGTGCTTGTGGTAATAGATGGAAGAGTGAAATTTTAGAACCATTCCCATTTGGTTTCAACATGATGGTGTTAGGCCTTTCTTCATGGTTATC
This sequence comes from Craseonycteris thonglongyai, assembly GCA_004027555.1. Taxonomy (NCBI): domain Eukaryota; kingdom Metazoa; phylum Chordata; class Mammalia; order Chiroptera; family Craseonycteridae; genus Craseonycteris; species Craseonycteris thonglongyai. Next base: position 7,385 of record PVKE010024538.1, on the reverse strand, counting down.
TAGCTGGCCTGAGCCTTTTTAATGGGATTTGTAGGGCTTTGAGTTTAATGTTCACTTGGGATCTTAATGGTAAAAGATTTTATATCTTACAATACATAGATAACAGAATAAAGAGACCTGCTAATAGGGGGAGATCTTTTAAAGTAAGAAAGATTTTAAGTACCCACTCTGTAGGGTTCTGTGCTGGATAGTGTTCTAAGCAGTTGGTTGTGAGTTCCCAAAATACTCTTGTCCAGATTGCTGGCAACAGTCATATGAATGACTTATGTTTCATAAACAGGTTGTATTTCCTGTATCCTATCTGAAGGGACTTGCTGTTTAGTATATTGTAAAGAAGACTTAATGGGGAAACTACTGAAAGGTAGAAATGACTTATCCATTTGAAGATGTGAACTTAGGAATTGTATATCATGCTTTATTTATTAGGAAGTATGAAATACAGAATTTCTTATAGCTAAGGTGTGCACAAGGAACCAGAAACAATTTTAGAGACATTAAAATACCTTATAAAAAAATGAATAAATACCCTATAGTTTACCTGACTTTTTGAAGGAAAGCATTAGAACTGTGAATTGAAAAATATCTACTAGATGTTCTGTCACCAAAAGGATTTATTTGGTGAAAAGAAAGGGTTGTAATCCACTGCATGCAGACATGGCCAGGCAAGTGCATACTCTGGCCATATGCCAAGATGCAGGGGATTTATAGAAGGGAAAAAGGAGCTTTCTTATGAACAGAGTTCTTCCTGTAGGATATCTGCTTGCATGGTTTTCATGATTAGAGTGTGAGAACTTCCATAAGCCCCAGCTCCTCCCATGGACGCTCCCAACTGATTCTGTTTGTTTCAAGTTCCAGCTAGTTGGGTTTTTTTTTTATCAGAAATCAAACAAAAATGAAACTAATTTTTAAAAGCATTTGGTCCATGGAAATAGAACAAATAGGAACAGTGACAAAAAAAGGTGAGTAGGAATAAGTTAGACTTGAGCACACTGTAAATGCTTCTTAAAAACTCAGGTGAGGGGGCCAGGATGGCTCAGTGGGTTGGAGCGCTCACTTTGCAGCACCGGGGCCGGGGATCAGGTCCCCGCCCCGGCCTTGTGGAACCATGTGCTGAACTGGGAGCTCCCCCACTTCAGTTCTCTCTCTGTCTCTGTCTCTCTCTCTCTCTCTCTGTCAAAAACAAAAAACAAACAAACAAACAAAAACTCAGGTGAGGGGAAGCGGGGATGGCTCAGTGGGTTGAGCGGTCACCTTGCAGCGCCGGGGACTGAGGATCGAGTGCCAGCCCTGGCCCGTGTGGACCCATATGCTGAACTGCGGAGCTCCCCCAGTTCAGTTCTCCCTCTGTCTCTGTATCTCTCTCTCTCTCTCTCTCTCTCTCTCTCTCTCTGTCAAAACCAATTAAAATAAATAAATAAATAAAATACCAATAAAAAAAAAATGTTAAAAAAAACCCCAAAAAACTCAGGTGAAGCAGGACTGCAGGCACTGCTCCACTGCCTTCCTGTGTGTCTTGTTGGCTGTGAGGAGCCCACCTTGGCTGGAGGCGGACCAGGAATGCAGATGTTAAGTCACAGAAGTGTCAGCCATTGTTGGCTTGGTTAATTGAAAGATTTGTTGCTCTGTAATCTTATGAAAAAAGTAGGATCTTTCTTTATTAAAAATAAATGAAAAAGTCAATTATTGCCTTTAAAATGAGAACCATTTCCAGTTACAAATGGGTACACAGATACGGTTTTCACTTCCAACTTTTTTTTTTAGAAATTTGAAGGGCTGCCCATTAGAGGGACTTTTTTTTTTTTTATCCCTGAAGTTTTTAGTGACAATAGTAATTAGAGTATAATTTAATTAATGTTGGTAATAACTTAAGTAAGCAAATAGAACTGTTTTTGGATTTAATTTGAATTCATGTACAATTTTTTTATTTTATTTTTTTCTAGAAGAAAATAATAAAAATGTGGAAAAGGAATAAAAGGTTTTTGGTTTACTGTTTTACAGATTGTCATGTTTGAGATTAGTATCTTAGTTTTTTTAACAGAACTGTGACATACTTTGATGACTGAATAATTATCTATTACATGAACAATCCACACTTTTCTCATTTTTGGTCATTTAGGTTACTTCTAATACTTGGCCATTAGAAACTGAAGATCAGCAAACAGAAACCTCATTTAAATTGGAATTGGTAGGGCCTGTGGGGGAACTCTAAGGCACTTGATCACTCACTGTCAGTTACTCCAAACAGGAAGCACCTATACATGTATTTTCTATGTCCAACAAGAAGATGTTTTTCTACCCTACTACTCCAACAGGAAGAGGATCTTTTCCTTGCTTGGCTACCACTCAGCCAATGAAAAGTCACTTCTAACTACACACTAGTTTCCTCTAATGAACTGTTTATAACAGCCCCTCTGAACACCATCTTTCCTCTGTAAAAGAACTTTCCTCTCCTTTGTTCTCTGAACTTGTCCATGCCAGAGTACAATTCTTTGTTGTTCCTATAAACCCATTTTGCTGGAAAAATATCTGGCTGTCTGTTTAAGGTCAACAAAAGAATGCTACAGTGAATTACCATATGTCCAGTATTTATTGCAGCATTGCTTCTAATGGCAAAATATTAGAAACAACATATATATACTTCAATATATATAATTTGTCTGCCTTAGTATCATCATGCTTTTATATTTTTGTACAGTAGATTCCTAGAAATGGTGGTGTGGGTTATAGGGTTTGCACGTTTAAAACAGGCAAGTGCTATATTGATATAAAGAAGTGATATGACTTCTGTAGTTGCCGCATGGTATGAAAGCCCCCATTTCCCATATTGTTGCCAGTACTGTATGTTAACAATCATTTTCATTTTTGTCAATTGATAGAAATGGTATTCCTTTTCTAAATTTATCTTTTTTAGTGTGTATATTTTATTTAGTTTTTGACTAAATTGTGCACAGACATGGAAGTGTATAGTTTAACCTTCCACCCTGTTTCCTAGTTCCAATTTAGTGTCTCTCTTCAAAGGTGACCAATATTACCAGGTATTTTTTTTTTTTACTATATCCTTCTAAAAATATTTTATGCAGTATGAGGGCTGTCTGGAGAGTATCTAGCCACGTAACCATTCTTGTTATATTGACAATGGCTGGATTTTTTCCAGACAGCCCTCATATGAACAAATTCATATAATAAACTTCCTATTAATTGACATGCCACTTGTATCACATATAGACAAAGGCTTGTATAGAAAAAAATCTGTATACACAGAGGATCATTTCTGGATTTTCTCTAAAATTGCTATCTTTATGTTTCAGGTTTCTTTTTTGTCTTGTTGCATTATGTGCATACAGTACAATGTCACATAGTAGTGGTAATAGGCAGCCTCTTGGCCTTTCCATCTTTAACAGAAAAAGAATACTTTTAATGTTTTACCATTTAGTATGATGATTGCTTAGGTTTTTATTAGATAATCCTTATTAAATTAAGGTAGTTCCTTCTGTTCCTAGTTTGCTAACCTTTTGTTTTTTAATCATATGGGTGCTGAACTTTATTCAGTACATTTTCAGCATCTGTTGAGAAGATTGTGTTGTTTTTCTTCCTTAGTATCTGTTAATTGCTTTGATAAATCTTCCAATAGTAAACTATCTTTTCATTCCTAGAATAAAGCCCTCTTTGGTTATGATACATATTACCTCTGTTATCCTGTTCTTTCTATAACATGAGAGTTATGTGTACCATAAAGGTATAGAACTTGGCATGAAAATCATCTGAGTCTGTTGGGTTTTTTTTTTTGTGGGAGATATTTGACAAGTCTTGTTGTTGTTTTTTTAAGATTTATTTTTATTGTTTTCGACAGAGAGAAAGACAGAGACAGAGAGAGACAGAGAAGGAGGAAGGCCCAGAGCAGTCTCCATAGTTGTACGTCATCAGTCTTCAACATAGTTTCATTCCACACAGGTGGGTCGGGGGGCTGCACAGGGCAGAATAGGCTGGTGGGGCTAGGGCCTCCTGCATGGGAGGCACACCCCCACAGCTGGGGGTGGAATTGGTGGGGCCTCGAGATCCGAACTGGGGTCCACACTCCAGTTCAGCACATGAGTCCGCATGGGCTGGGATTAGGATTCGATCCTTGGATCTCTAGGGCTGCAAAGTGAGCGTTCAACCACTGAGCCATCCCGGCTTCCTTCACAAGTCTTGTTTTTAATTTACATTTCTTTGATACTTAGTGGTAACTAGTATTTCTAAAAGTAAGTCTTAAAAGTTCCTTGGTTCTTTCTTCTGTCTGCCCTCTAAATGTTTTTTATTTTTTAGATTTATTTTACTGTTTTAGACAGAGAGAAGGCAGAAGGCCCAGAGCAGTCTCCATAGTTGTATGTCATTGGTTTTCAACATGGTTTTGTTCCACACAGTTGGGCAGGGCCCTGCTGCACAGGGCGGGAACTGGGCTGGAGGCCTCCCGCATGGGAGGCACACCCCCTTGAACCAGAGGCCCAACTGGGGGCAAGAACTGAACGGGGCCTCCCACATGGAAGGCACACCCCAGTTCAGCATATGGGCATGCACGGCTGGGGCTGGTATTTGATCCTCGGTCTCCAGGGCTGCAAAGTGAGCGCTTAACCCGCTGAGCCATCCCAGCTTCCCCCCTCTAAATGTTAATGTACTTCAGTGTTCTGTGTATTATTCACTCATCATACATACATTTTTTTTTTTTTAATTTATTTTGTTGTTTTTGACAGAGAGAGAAGGGGGAGAGCCCAGAGCAGTCTTCATAGTTGTACGTCATCAGTTTTCAATGTAGTTTCGTTCTACACAGGTGGGCAGGGGCCACACAGGACAGGAACTGGGCCAGGGGCCTCCTGCATGGGAGGCACACCACTTCCAGCTGTGGGCCAAACCAGGGCCCTCCCATACATGGGAAGCTCAACCGGTTAGAACCAAACTGGGGACCTCCCACATTGGAAGCACATCCCAGTTCAGCATATGGGTCCGCATGTGCTGGGGCCACGACTCGATCTGCACTTAACCCACTAAGCCATTCCGGCTTCCCCCATACATACTTATTAGGAGATATTAGAGACATTTATTTGTGCTAGGTACTAAAGTGAATAAAATAGCGAATAAAATAGACGTGATACTTTTAGGGAACTTCCCTCCCTGCTCCTAGCTTTTTTTCCCTTCCTCTCTAGCTCCCCCCCTGTTAACAGTCATTATTAGATGCAAGAGGCAAACCAGACTTTAATTCTCATCTATTTGCTTAAAGATCTCTGTTGACTCCTTCATGTTCATAGGATCTTGTCTGGAAGCTGGAGCACAGCACAAGGGGGACCTTCCTGGTGTAGCTTATCTACCATTCTGTGTCATACTCTAATGGACACACCAGCTACACTGTATCCTTGATAATCCTGTCCTTTCATGACTCTGCCTTTACACATTTTGTTTTCTCTAGCTCTAGAGTGCTTGTTTCCGCCTGGCACATTTCTACTGGTCCTTCAAGGCACTCCTCTAAAAAGACATTTTTTTTTTTTAAAATATTTATTTATTTATTTTTAATTGTTTTTTTTAAGAGAGAGAGAGAGAGAGGTACAGAGAGAGAGAGAGAGGTACAGAGAGAGAGAGAGAGAACTGAACTGGGGGAACTCCCCAGTTCAGCACATGGGTCCGCACGGGCCGGGGTCGGGATTCGATCCTCGGTCCCCGGCACTGCAAAGTGAGCGCTTAACCCACTCAGCCATCCCGGCTTCCCAAAAGACATTTTTTAAATTCTCCTAGAGAGAGTTCAAAACCCATAGCACTCTGATCATAGATCTGTCCTAAAACTTATCAAATTATACGATGACGACCTATTTATACATCTGTCTCCATATTTAAATGACTGTAAACTGCTCAGAATAGGGTCTCTATCTCTCTAAATTGTGTCTCCTCATCAGCTGCTATACTCTTAGTACTGAGTAGGCCCTCAGCAGAATGTTTGGCTGACTACATGACTTGATGCCTGAAAAAACTCTTCTGTTCTGTTGCCTTGAAGGGGAGTACTATTGCTACTAGTCATGAAAGGTTGCCAGAGAGAAAATGACACTCTGAACTAGAACCATATATGCATATACTTAAGTCTATCGTACTCCTTCCTCCCCATCCCCCAAGATTGTTTATATTTTGATGGTGTGGTCGTGGGGATATATACTTAGAGAATTATATATTAGTATATTTCTGATGACTTTAATTTTTATCTTATTAAAAACATTAAAACAGCTCTGTAGCTTGATGAAATAATGGGTGATCTTTTCCTTTTTGCATATTTCCTTTATTACATTGTTTTATAACATGATAAAATTAGAAATTTCTCTTAAAATCTTTTCCTTCCCAGATGCAGTAAAACCCTATTTAAGAAAGCATTGGCAGGGGAAGCCAGGATGGCTCAGTGAGTTAAGCACTCGCTTTGCAGCCCCAGGCACCAAGGATCAAATCCTGGCCCCGGCTTGTGCAAACCCATATGCTAAACTGGGGTGTGCTTCCCATGCAGGAGTCCCCCAGTTCTGTTCCCTCCCAGCGTGGCCCCGCATCTGCCTGTGTGGAATGAAACTATATTGTAACTAATGATGTACAGTTGTAGAGACTGCTCTGGGTCCTCTCCCCTCTCTCTGACTCTGTCTCTCTCTGTCTCTCTCTCTCTCTCTCAAACAATAAAATAAGTCTTAGAAAAGAGAAGGAAATTTTGGCTCTTTTTTTTAACTTACTTTTTTTATTGGTTTTGACAGAGAGAAAGAGAGAGAGAGAGACAGACAGAGAGACAGAGAGATACAGAGACAGAGAGAGAACTGAACTGGGGGAACTCCCCAGTTCAGCATATGGGTCCGCACAGGCCGGGGCTGGGATTCGATCCTCGGTCCCTGGCGCTGCAAAGTGAGTGCTTAACCCACGAGCCATCCCGGCTTCCCCTTTGGCTCTTTTGAGATAAAATTTTAATAAAAGGCAAAATTTTTCTGATACAATAAAAATATTTGTGATAAACCAGTAAATAGTAATTCAAAGAGAATAGGATTATTTCCATATTTGGTGCAATAACAAAGGGCTAATGGAAAGATTATAGTTTTTACTTGTAATTTAAGAATTCAGTGCCCACCTGTGGAGTGAAATTATGTGGAAAACTAATGATGTACAGCTATGGAGACTGCTGTGGGCCCTCCCCTTCTCTCCATCTCCCTCTGTCTCTCTGTGTGTGTCTCTCTCAAAAAAAAATCTAAAAACAAAAACTCAATAAATTTTATCTTGCTGCATTATGGTAAGCTTGTGTTTCACAGCTTAGATTCCTTTTCCTAGCATATAGCTATAGACCAGGGGTGGCCAACAAGTCGATCGCGGTCCACCGGTCAATCACGAGGCCAATTTTGGTC
>PVKE010024537.1:0-22500 GCA_004027555.1 Craseonycteris thonglongyai | reverse complement strand
GATCCTTGGTCTACGGGGCTGCAAAGTGAGCACTTAACCCGCTGAGCCATCCTAGCTTCCCCTGTTCACATTTTATTAAAACTCAAGCTATATACTTTAAGTTGGTAAATTCTGGTATATGTAAATTAACATTAGAAATTATGCACTTTCCTGTACTGGAAAAGTTAATTTATCTGTCCACACTAAAGTGAGTTGAAAAATCAAGGAAAATGGGAATGGGAATATCCAAGAAGAACCTGAGGAATTAAAGGCAGCTGAAGCTTCAAGACTCCTCCCAATACTCCCCTTCAAAGGCAGAGGTGAAATGGCCCCCAGTGATAAATCAACAGACAGGAATCAAACCTAGACACTGGGGCCCAATTAGCCCCGGATTACTTGACTCATCTTTCTCCATCTATTTTTGTGTTCTGAGGCAGGTAATAGGCAGAACTTCCTAAGTTGCTAAAAAGACAGAAGCCCTGTAACACTTAAAACTGTCCTAATCAACCAGAAGTTCTCAAAGGAGTTGGCTAAGGCTTTAAAGGAATTTTATCAGCAGGAAAACCTCTGGCTGGTACAAGAAGTCAGTGATGGCTCTACTAAGCAACTCCCAGGTTTCGTACCTACGCTCGTGTGCAGTGGGCTAAGGGGACAGAGCTCCAGCAGAGGAATTCTTTCCAATAATCCTCAGAGGTGGCCCAGAAAAACATGGACAAAGAAAATTTCATCAATAGGCTGAATATAGGGACATGTTGGAGTAAGTTAACCAAGTATGTCAACCCACTGCTAGGGAAGTGAATCCACAAAAAGATGTTCAAGTGGGTTAACTGTTAGCCTGGCCCAGCAGGATGTAGCAATGTTCACTGAGTCACTGATAGCTGTTTTGCTTCCTTTTTTTGTGTTTTCCTGTACTGGCATTTTAAACTGCAGTTATTCTGGCCTTTTTTTTCCTCTAGCATTCATAGGCAGTATGTCATAGATTTCTGTATGTTTCATTTAGCCTGCGAGTGAAGCTACATCCCCAACCTTAGGAGAACAGATACCACCTGGCAAATTTAGCATTGAGGATTGGAGCCACAACTAGACATGACATGTGGGACAGAGATGAATACATTTGTGGTTATAAATGAAAGCTTGTACTATGTTTGGCAAAAGCTTTGTTTAACTTAATGTATGGAGAAAAGATGTGTGTGCATGCTGGGAACCAAAGAGATGAAAGTCTATTGCTTTGTCCACCAAGAATTCCCTTTCTCTGAGAATTGTATCTTATTCCTTCTTGAGGGAACTTTACTCTCACCATTGCACCCAAGTGAGTGCTGTCAATCACCGTATTCTATCCCCTCAGCTATACAAATCAGAATCCTGCCCCAGAATATACTAAATTGGAAGTTTGGGATGGAAAAGAATCCTTTTTGGTGACAAAACTGAACATATGCTCTATAGTGCTGCTTATAATCACATATCCAGCCATGTAAGAGAGTTGTTTTAAAGAATAAAGCTGACATGCAAAAAAGTGCAGAGACAGAAATGGAGAAAGTATCCTGGTGACAATACTTCATCTTTAGGTGTGTCCTCGCCCTTTTTCCTAAGCCAGTTGGAATTACTGTCACTTGCAACCATAAGAGTCCTGGCACAATGTTGTTAGAGAAAATTAAGTAGTCTAGTAGGCCAATGTATAGGATGCACAGGAAATATTGTGGGGGTACTCCTAAAGGACTTGGAAATGTTAAGAAACTTGCTCATCATCGTAAGTCGGTGTCAAAGTCAGTTTATTACAATGTTTCTCTTCAGCATAACCTAACAGAGTATGCTAACATGTTGCGAAAAGGTGCCCAGCCATAGATGGAAACATGTCTATCCTAGCATTGCATGTTTATGCCTGTAGGTGGGTAAGGGCACCCTAGAGGTATAGCCTACAATTTTAGCATACGTATCAGCTTATCTTAGCCTGTTCAATTATATCAAATTTCGATTCCACTCCCTGTAAAGATTATTCTAAACACAGAATGTACTTCATTCCTCTCAAACATCAAACACTATTATCTGTCAGTAGATAATCATGTCTCATACTTCACAGAACTGTCAGATGGGCCTTCTTCAATTTCCCAATACTAATTATACCATGTTCGCCTACGTTGCACCTGTCCATCTTTCACAACGGCCAATTCTTCCATGTGTTCTTGGATCTCAATTCTTTTTCTCCCTGCTTTGTCTTTGGGATTTTACACTATTGATTTATTCTATGTGTTGTAAGTTCAATCTTTCCCTTAGCACATGAAATGTAAAAGTCATGAGGACAGGGACCTTGGCTATCCTATTCATTACTATATTTTTGATGCCTAGCACAAAGTAGGTACTCAAAATTATTTTTTCAAAGCAAGAACAAATGAATAAACAGTTGGAAATGAATAATCAGTAAGATAGGCACCACAGTGGATTTCAAACAGGATTAGAGGCTTTATCAAACTTGAATAATACTTCTCTACATCAACATAATTTTTCTTCATGCTTGACTTTACTTCAGATAAATTCACTTTAAAATTTGAGCCTAAAGATGAAATAAATGAAAAATAAAAAACAGTAAAATGATGCTTACTCTTCTTTCCATCCATATCTGCATGAATTTTCCGAGCCAAGAACCCACTTTTGTACACAGAAGCATTTGGGTCATGGGGAATGTCCAAGAATGGGTTGGTAGTGCTCCCAATACGACTGATGGTCTTTGGGTGTGTTCCATTGGCCTTTTCATCAGTACCTTCTGATGGAGATTTTTTTTTCTCTTCATCATCTCTAAAGGAAGAAAAAAACACAAAGATTGAGCACCTACCACAACATCAATGATCAGTTATTTGGTGCAATAAACTACCATGTTTTCCAATGGTCTAGCAGTCTTTATAAGAACATGATAGTGACAGCTGTTATTTACTAAATGTCTCCTATGTGCCAGGTATTAATAATTATAACAATCTCATAAGACTGCCATTAGTTGCCTATATTCCCATAGGAAATAGACTTAGAGAGCTTAAATAAATACCAAAAGTTACAGATCTAGTAATTAAAGGGAGAGATAGTGAGGATGTGATCATAGAGTCGCTGAAGTCTCTCCTCTTCCTACCCACTACACTGCCTTCGTGTTCGTCTTCTTTTAAATGAGTGGTAGTCCTTTGGAAGAGATCATGATTTTGATTTCTGCATGGTCTATCATAGCACGAAGTATACAGAATACAAAGGAGTTTTAAGTTAAGTCCATGAATAGTATTGGACTGTATCTGACAAATAACCAAGTTAATCTCTAATATCAAAACCCCAGATAATGCTACCAATAGGTTAGGATAGCAGCACAATGCACAGTGCTTTGGCATTTTATAGCTACTACTTTCCCAACCACCACAAAAGTGTGGGGTACCCTATTAGCCACTGAGAAAACCCTCAACTGTCTAGCCTCCTTTTGGGAATCTCTATTCCTTCAAACATTACAATGCTTGAAATTTTAATGTATATTAAGTATAAGGAGGCAGAAAATGGATAGTTACATTCAGTTAATAAAATGGAGGGAAGAGCAGAAGAAAAATAAGCTCTGATATACCGCTAGAAAACATAGCACCATACTCAAAATAAGAGCATTTGTCTTAGTTTCCCTGTTTTTAATTTCCTAGATCACCTGTGGTTTCATTATTAAACTTTGATTATTGAATATTTTTATTAAAATTTCAATCTAAATAATAACCAACAAAATATGAGGTGGGCTGATAAATTTTGTCTCCACTGTAATATTTTTTGTTACATGAGACATATCTGGATATAACCAGTTCTGTGTAGTCACACGATATCCCCCCTCCACCATTCTTGACCTTATACACACAGATGCTTACATTTTCCATCCAGTGCACATCGAAATGTTGGGTTCAAATGTGTGCTGTTAGTGAATTCTTAACAGTGGAAAAAGTTCCTCCAATTTTTTTGAAATTTTTGAAAAAGGAGGTGAGAACTTTTTAAAGAAGATCATTACAGGTAATGAAATTTGGATCCATGATTATGACCCCAAGATAGGCTGACCAGACATACCATTTTAAACAGGACAGAAAACAATGGTATTGTCTCATTTCAAACAGTACAAATGGTTAGCCTGCTGACACTTTGAATTCAGCCCAGCCTACCCTGAGAACAAATGGCTATCTACGGAATACCACCATAAGGAATAACCTTAGCCCCCAAAAGTCAAAACTCAGGCCTCGGCTGGGAAGGTCACGTGATCCTTTGGGTGGTATTTCATGGGCTGCCTTTTGTTCTTGGTGTCATAATGATAGAACCAAATTTCATCACTGGAAATGATCTTTAAGAAGCCCTTATCTTCTTTCTCAAAAATTTCAAAAAAACTGGAAAAATTTTTTTCTACGATTAAGAATTCAGTAACAGCATGCTATTTGAACCCAATGTCTGAATCCTCTTCCATTTTGATATGCACTGGGTGAAAGAAGTAAAGAAGTATCTGTGTGAGCAAGGCCAAGAACGATGGAGGGGAGACACCATGTGACTACACAGAACTGGTTATACCCAAATATGTTAAATTAAAATATAAAGAAAAGATTACAGTGGAGGCAAACTTTATCAGCCCACCCTTGTATATTTCAAATAAGTCACAAAAATAATGACCATCCAAAGTGTTTATTCGGTGATCTTTTTTTCTCTACTGGTATTTGATAATTGTGAGAGATATGAAAATAATGCTGGACTCTTAGACATTTATATTTTACCCTTAATTTTACTTTAAAATAATTTTAGATTTATAAAGGAAGCACATAGGGTTCCATATGCATATAATTGTTTCCCTGAATGTTAACATCTTATGTATTTATAGCAAAAATTTCTAAATAAAGAAATTAATAGTATAACATAAATTAAACTTTAGATTTTATTCAGATTTAATCAGTTTTTTCATTAATTTTTGTTTTCTGTTTTAGGATCCTATCCATGATCTCACAGCACATTCAGTTGTCATGTGTCTTCCAGTCTGTAACAGTTTCTCAGTTTCTCCTTGTCCCTTATGACTTGGATACTTTGAAGATTACTGGTCAGTTATTTTGTAGAATATCTACAATTTAGGTTTGTTGAATGTTTTCTCATGAGTAGATTGAGGTTATACATTTTTGGGAAGGATATTGTAGATGATGTACCCTCTCAGTACATCAGATCAGAGATCAGGGGGTACATGCTTTATTACTAGTGATATTCACCATGATAGCCCAGTTAAGGTGGTTTCTTGCAAATTCCTATACTGTAAAGTTACATTTTCCTTTGTAAATGATTTGGGACAGATATTTTATGACTGAAAATAGCCTCTCTCTCCTTATGCATCTGACCACTAATTTTAGCAATCATCAGTGGATGCTGCCTGTGTCAATTATCATTGTGATGTTCTAATGGTGATTTTTTATTTTCATTTCTTGTACATTACTAATTAGAACTTTTCTGCAGGTATGAATATAAAAGTTTAAATTTTCTTTGGGTTATAATCAAATGCTATCATTTAATTTGTTGCTCAAATTTTTCTAGCATTGGCCATTGGAAGTTCTACAAAGTAGGCCTGCCTTAAATGTGAGAACTTAAAATATGGATAGTCCATATTGAGATATGTAATAAGTGAAAAAGTATACACCAGATTTCAAAAGACTTAGTACAAAAAAAAAAATTTCAATAAATTTTATACTGATTATATATTGAAATACTCTGGATACACTGGTTAACTTAAAAAATACATTAGAAAATTAATTTCCCCTGTTTCCTTTTACTTCTATGATGTGGCTATTAAAAGTTTTAAATTACACACATGCCATCCATTACCTGTCTTTTAAACAGGGTTGGTTAGAAAGGTTTGCATATTTTATGACATTTGAATATTAAATCCCCAAAACAACAATATGACAATAATAACTGAAGAAATGTTGAACAGAGTGTGGCTCAGTAAAACCTTGACAATAAGTGAGAGGTGAAAATATTCAATCTTGCAGAACAAGCACTTCAAAAAAAAAAAGAAAAAAGATTTATTTTCTTGTTTTTGACAGAGACAAAGAGAAGGGGAGGGCCCAGAGAAGTCTCCATAGTCATACATCATCAGTTTTCAGCATGGTTTCATTCCACACAGATAGGCGGGGGCCATGCAGGGCAGGAACTGGGCTGGGGACCTCCCGCATGGGAGGCATGCCCCCTCGGTGCCTTGAGCCAGGGGTTGAATCAGGAGGAGAGAACTGAACTGGGGGCCTCTTGCATGAGAAACACACCCCAGTTCGGCATATGGGTCCACACGGGCCATGGCTGGGATTTGATCCTTGGTCCCCAGGGCTGCAAAGTGAGTGCTTAACCCACTGAGCCATCCTGGCTTCCCCCAAAGAAGTATTTTTGATATTGAGAAGGTTAATGAAATGATCCTGTCAGGCTCTGAAAATAAAAATCTATCCTGGACAGACATGATGCAGGTTGGCACTGTGTGGTAGGTGGTCATCCTTTGTTACACATGGGTGTGTGCTGGCTGGGACATCCAGGATGGAAGTGACATCAGTTGGAATACTGTGAGGAAACTTCTTCCCAGGAAACCCCCCTCACCGTTATCCCCCGCCCCCTTTCTCCCCACATCTTCCCCAAAACTTGTGCCAGGCTCCACTTTAGACACAGGATTGGCAAAGAATAGGAACCAATCACCATGTACCTAGATGCAGGTTATTCCTGATTTTACCATTGTGGGATTTTATGTTTTTTATAGATATCATAAATGCTGGTGCCTCCCTATAAGGGAGGCTGTTTCCACCACACACAGAAGCAGATGTAAACCAAAACAATATTCTGATAGAAATAATTCTATAAATAAAGTTAATTAATTTCCATAGAAAACAGCCCCTTAACGAGGACTTTCCTTGTACCCTGAACCACTGAGGCATTTTCAGAATGACGATATAAATGATTTTCTTCAAGTTAAATACATAAGACACACAGGGTTCTCTGTTTTAATTATGAAAAGAATGACTCATACATGAGTATTTTTGTATATTTAAAAAGACTACTCATAGAGTATTTCCTACTGAGATTCTAGACATTTCAACACCGTATAACCTATAACATTCCCCCAAACATTCCTCTCTCCATCTGTTCTCTTGGGGATCCAGTGCATGATTCACTGGGTGGTCTAAGCCTACAGCTTCACAATGCAGTTCATTTTGAGAATGACAAAAGCTCTAGTGTTGTTAGTGGATATCCTTTCTATGCCTCAGTTCTTTCTAAAGGGCAATTTTAAGTCATGGATTTCCTACATTCTGCCTTACTCATGACAGGTGTTTTTATTTTTAAACAAACAAATTAGATAAGGAACCATACAAATCCACTGGACTCTTACATTTCATTGAACTTACACAAAGAATGGAAAACAACTGTTTCCTAAGCCGAATCTTGTTACACTGACCCAGCCACTCACTCGGTAGCTTCTGAAATACCCCATTTGGCAAGTCTCATTATAGGGGGGTTTCAGTTCTACTAAAATTAAGGTAGTAGCAAACTCGAAAATTAAGTTATTTTGAAGGGCCTTAGCTATGTGGAATTCAAATACTGAAAATAAATTGGTGGGCTTTTGTTGGGGAGAAGATGGGGAATAACTGTAAAAAGGAAAGAGAAGGCATTTTCCAGAGCAGAACTACTGAAATATTACTCAGCTTGTGAAATCATCACTAAGAATGTGATATTGGAGTTGGGCAATAAAGACACTTTCAGGTTTGCCAGGTAGAAAAGTGGGCACTTCCAGCATTCACAGTGACATGTGCTTTTCCTTTCCTTTTTAATTGTAGTACAATACTTAACATACAATTAATCATTTTAACCATTTTTAAATGGTATAATTCTGTGGCATTAAGTATATTCACAATGTTGTGAAAACCAAAAGTATCATCCATCTCCAGAATTTATCACCATCCAAACTGAAATTCAATACCCATTAAGTAACAATTTCTCATTCCCTGCTCCCCTAACCCCTGGCACCCACCATCCACTTGGTCTCTATGAATCTGACTACTCTAGGTGCCTCAGTTAAGTGGAACCAGACCGTATTTGTCTTTCTGTGACTGGCTCATTTCACTTAACATTATGTCCTAACGGTTTATCTATATTGTAGATACCTTTTGGCTATTCTGAATAATGTTGCATGAAAATGGGCATACAAATATCTCTTTGAATCCTTGTTTTCAGTTCTTTTGGGGTATACCCAGAAAAGGAACTGCTAGAACATAGGGTAATTCTTTTTAAAATTTTTTGAAGAACCACCATATTGCTTTCCATTGTGGCTGCACCCTTTTACATTCCCACAATGTGCAGGGTTTCCTTTCTCCATGTGCTTGCTAACACTTATTTTCAGGTGTTTTGATAGTAGCCATCGCAATGAGTATAAGGTGGGAGTATCTCACTATGGTTTTGATTTGCATGTCTTTAATTAGTGATGTTGAGCATCATTTCATTTACCTGTTGGCCTTTTGTATATCTTTGGGTCAATGCCTATTCAGGTCTTTTGCCCAATTTTTTAAAAGATTTATTTTATTGTTTTGACACACAGAGAGACAAAGAGACAGAGACAGAGAAAAGGGGGAGGTCCCAGAAGTTTCTATAGTGTACATCATCAGTTTTCAACATAGTTTCATTCCATGCAGGAGGGCTGGGGGCCTCTTGCATGGGAGGCATGCCTCCTGCTCGGGGCTGAACTGGGAGGCTCCTACATGGGTAGCTTACTTTGGCAAGAACCAAACTGGGGGTCAAACTCCAGCTCAGCATATGGCTCTGCATGGGCTGGGGCCGGGATTTGATCCCAGAACTCCAGGGCTGCAAAAGAGTGCTCAACCTCCTGAGCCATCCTGGCATCTGCTTTTGCCCCTTTTTAAATTGGATTACAGTGATATACCTCTTAGCAAAGGGGCCTGGGTACTATCCTCAGCAGTAGGTGGAGCTCTGAATTAGCCTCCCTGCCCTGGGAGGGCAGTAGGACAAGGTCCAGGGTCTACAGGGCTCATTGTGTAGGACCCTGAATCAGACAAGAGTCTGCACTGAGCATCCTGGTCAGATGCAGCCAGCGGCTTTGCTCTGCAAGTGGTGAAAGCTATGGGCTCTGCTCCCTGCTCCAGTGCCACTACAGGCAGGCTGCGGGGTGGGCTAGGCAGCTTCTGTGTGCTCTGGTAAGGTTCCCTGGCTGGGTGCACTGAAGACTTTATTCACCAATACTTGGGGCTACAAATTATTCTTCCTGCCCAGGTGCAGTGGGGGAAACAGCTCCAAACCTACTAATGTTCTTTGCAGTCTTGACTCAAAGTCATCAGTTCTTCAAGTTCCTGGGCTGAACACAGCCACTGGCTTTGCTCTGGGAGCAATCAGCTCTGCCATCCAGGCCTTTTCGCTGGAGAGTTGCTGGCTTATGCAGCTTCCAGGTGTTTTCACCAGCTTTCCCTGTCAGATATATGTGTGCGTCCGGTGGGTTTGTTCTGCAGTGATGTGGGGTGGGCGGGGACATGACCCTGGGTCCTGGGCAGGACTGGGATGGTTCACTTCAGGCAACTCCCAACATCCCCCAACAGAGGTCTTCTGGTTGGGAGGGGCTGGGAACCACAATCTACAGTTGGAAGGGCAGTGAATTAACTCCCCTGCCTGAGCCTAGAAGGGGAACCCTCCATACTCAAAAATGGCTTTTCTCTGAGGGTGGTCAGCTCTGCCCACCTGCCTCTCAGCTGGAAAGCTGCCGAGTTAGGCATCTTTCAGGGGTTCCTGCAAGCCCTTCCTGTCAGTGGGGCTGTGGCTACACTTTGCAGTGGGGGAGGCTACAACTAGCTCTTCTGCTGGGTGTGGGCAGCAGGCTCTAGAGCTAGAAGTCCCTGGTCAGGAACTCAAACTAGGCATACCTGCACCCTGCAAAACCCCCTGGTCAGACTGAACTGCTGACTTGGTTCTGAAGAGGAGCAAAACTGCTAGTTGGGGCAAATACTTGGGCTGTGCAGTTAGGAATTTGGTCTGCCAAGATCTGTGTGGTTATTGGAAGCCCCTCTCCCTTCTCCATCTCAGTCAGATCCCTCATGGCTTAGCCCCATAGATTCTCATGTGATCCCCATGGGGAAAAACCAGAGTGGGCTCCCACAAAGCAACACACAATGCTAAGAGGCTGGATGTCAACTCTGAGCTCTCTTCCCATTGGAGGGACTATAGGCTCAGAGAAACCTCTAAGTATGGTGCTGTGTGGCCTGGGTGAGAGGCAATGCAGCCAGCCTGCAGACATGCCCCTTACCCTTCTCATGCTGTCTGTCTTGGTTTCTGTGGTGCAGGGGATGCTTCCGCCTCACTCCCAAGTTCTAGAATTCTCTCAGTGGTGTCATCCATGAACAGGGGTTAGTTGTTCTTCTTGTGAGGGGGAGTGAAGTCAAGAATGACCTATGTTGCCATCCTGGTGACATCTCTCCTTTCCTTCTGAAGGATAATTTCACAGGGCATAGAATTTTAGGTTGGTGAGTTTTGTTTTTTTTCTCAACACTTTATATAATTTCACTACATTCTCTTCTTACTTGCACAGTTTCTGAGAAATCAAATATTCTCATCTGTGTTTCTCAGCAGGGAAGGTGTTTCCTCCTCTGGCTTCTTTCACAGTGTTTAATTTTCTTTGATTTCCTGCAGTTTGTATACAATATGCCTACATGTAGTTTTATTTCTTTTTTTCATATCTGTAATTTTGATCCTGTTTGGTGTTCTCTGAGTTTTCTGGATCTATAGCTCAGTGTATGACATTAACTTGAGGAATATTCTGAGTCATTTTTGTCTCAAATCTTTCTTTTGTTCCTTTCTTTCTATTCTTTCTGGTATTCTCATGGTATGTTATACCTTTTGTAGTCCCACACATCTCAGGTATTCTGTCCCCCTGTCCCTCTGCTCAGTGTTTCTTTCTTTGCTTTTCCATTTTTGAAGTTTCTATTGACATATTCTTAAGCTCAGAGATTCTCTTCAAATGTGTCCAATCTTACTAATGAGCCCATAAAAAGTATTCTTTATTTCTGTTATAGTGTTTTTGATCTCTCACATTTTTTTCTTTCTTAGAATTTCAATTTGCCTGCTTACATTGCCCATCTGTTCTTGCATGCTGTCTACTGTATTCATTAGAGTTCTTAGCACATCAATCATAGTTGTTTTAAATTCCTGGCCTGCTAGTTCCAAATCCCTGCTATGTATGAGTATGGATCTGAGGCTTGCTCTGTCTCTCCAAACCATGTTTATTACTTTTTAGTATGCCTTGTAATTTCCTCTTGATAGTCAGGGACAATGTATTGAGTAGAAGGAACTGCTATAAATAGACCTTAGTAATGTGGTGGTAAGGTGTGGAGGGGCCATTTTACAGTTCTGTGATTTGGTTTCAGTCTTTAGTGAGCCCATGCCTTTGAACTGTGAATGTCACATGAACATTTCAGTCCTTCTCTAGCATCAAACAGAGTACGCCCTCCCTTCTGCCTCACTGCGTGACAGACCCAGTGGGTCAGGTTTCCTTTTGGCTCCTTTAATTCTGGCTTCTCAGTCCATATTCAAGTTATGTGGGCTGAGCTTAGTGAGCTTGGCCATCACTCAGATCCCCATCACATTCTCCAATCTAACTTTCCTAGGTGCCTTGCACTTTGGGCTACAGTGCAGATACTTGATTTCATTTGACTCAGTATTCCTCTAGTCAGAATATTAAAGATGGAAGTGGGGGTATGAATCACACATCAAATGCCACCTTGAAACTCCAATAATTACCACGAACATCATCATAACACAATTTCTTACTCTCACAACCATCCTAAAAAGATAGGTGCTACTATCTCAATGAAAAAAACCAAGGTTCATACAGGTAAACCTCACATAGCAGGACCCATGGTAAGTGGCTATCTAACAGACCTCTTTGGACTGTTCACAAGCTATGATAAGTCACAAGCACAATAAGTCTTTATGGAATGACAGTAATGGATTGTGGTGTTTGTTATGCAACTCTGTAAATTTACAAACTTGAAATTGGACACTTAGATGGGTATAAATTATGCCTCAATAAATACTTTTTAAAAACATGAGCACAGTGGTTGAGTGTAGGAACAGAACATTGAGTTAAATATCATCCCAATACTATAATCAGGTGACTGTTGGAAAATAAAGTGAAGAATAAACTTACTAAACCATGCTCACTTGTTAGGGGATTCTATGACAGCACATAATATTATGCCATAAAGTGAAATGAGTTTAAAATAAATCTGTCTTTGTCACTTACCAAAAATAAAAACCAAAAAAGCATGTAGTTAAATTTAAAATTTTGATGAAAACAGGAAATACATTTTACTTTCTAAAAACACCTTATTCTGACACAGGCATGTTACCTGTAAAAAATAAATAAATACATAAAATAAAAGACTATACTTTTATTAAAAGCACTATCACTAGCCCTTTAACACCAAGAAGAATGCTGCCAGATGAGAGGAAGAAATAGGCTAGTACCGTAACTTGGTTTTCTGAATAAAGGATCTGACTATATGTACAATGACTGTGGCATACTTCCCAAACTAAAAAAACTTAACTGTAGATGATAAGATGGCTAAAAAAAAAAAAGTTGTTGGGAGCAAAGTAAAATGTTAGATGTTTCCAAAAGATCTACTAGGACATTTTTAATGAGCAACTAAAAATAACTTCCTTCAGTATTATTGATTTGGCTAAATTTTTCTCACCTCTGAAAATGTATGCATGTACTTATTTGTATATTACAATGTACTATTATAAAATACTCAATGAAATCACAACTATTGCCTATAATATTCAAGGTGCTATATTTACCATTGAATGCATATTATATTTCATGTAGAAAATATACTTATTGTATTTTCTTCTTGTATCATTCTTTAACAAAATATCAAAGGCTTAGCAATTGGTAAAATACAAAATTCTAAATCATCGACAGTGTAAGGAAAAAAACCACTTTACTCATAGCCTGGGCTCCAAAATTCATTTCATCTCAGTGATTCTAAAACTGCTTTGGGATAAGTAGGCTACTAACATTATAATCACATTCCATCTGTTCACCAACCTGCCTGCTCTGTATATTCTGAAGTTAAACACAACGTGAAACACAGATAACAATATTTATAAATTACATCAATTTCATCATCATCTTTATGGATATTAAAACTATTGTAGCAATTAAATCCTTAAAAAGTCTAAGTATCCATCTCAATTTCAGATTTGCACTGCTACTTACACAGAAAGTAGACTTTTTTTTTTTAATCTGCCCTTTTAAAACTGAGGATTGGATAGTAAATTTTTTCCAGTTTCCTATATGTATAGCTGAGTTCAATATCATTGAAATGGCTGAGAAAAATAGATTCTTAGAGAGTAAACATTAAGTGTGAGCTATGATTCAGATTCTTAATAAAATTACAGTTCATAGATCTATGTGAGATAATATTCCCTAATTTTAAACCCTAAAATCTTCCCTCCTTGAAACACCAAAATCTGAGAGATCAAGCCACATTCAATATTGTTTTTTTGCTAGCAAATTTTTAAGTGATATCAATTTTTTAGCTTGAAATCTTCCTCAAGTTAATGATCATTTTTTAAATAACTAGGGCATTCCTGTTTCTTTCCTTTCCATTCCTTATTTAACATTTAATGCATTTTTACTGAATTTATAGACAGAACAATCAAAGCAACAGTATCCTTTACACATCCACTATATATATTTAGATTTACTCTTACTTAATATTCATATAGATTGTCTTCTAAATTTGTGAATTCCATCTAATATTAACATTAGAATTATTATTTTTCCAAGAGTCCAGCATGGTGGAGTATATTTTTCATGTTAGAGATGTGAGGATAATCTAATAGACAGTAGTAATAGTGGAAATGTTAAATCCTATTTTATTCTGGTATTTCAATGAGGCACAATGCATATCTAGAAAACATTTAATAGTAAGAGCATCCCAAATAAAAAAAGTTTTATTTCTTTGTTATAGTCAAATGTTTTAGTAATTTTTCTATTGTTAGTTTTCTCTGTAACAGTAACTACTAATGCCAACTCTCCTACCTCTTTCCCTACGTACTCTAAGTTTTCTTTGCATATTTACTATATTAGTTGCATTTACAACCATTGTCGAACCTATAGCAACTTCTCTGTCTTAGTTTTCTCACTAGTAATTATCATCAACATACAAGTGGCTATTTAAAAGTTTAAAATGAAAATTACTTTTGGATTCTTTAGATTATAGTACTTATAAATGTCTTGATCCAAAATAACTTGTCTGAGTAAAAAAATTTTCATTTATCTATATCTATTAGGTTGGTGCAAACGTAATTGCAGTTTTTGCATTGTTGAAGATTGCCATTTGATAATGGAATACATTCTTAAATAAATGTAGTTATGTTATATACATCATTTTAATGCACATTTCTCACTTTGTGTTTTGCTAATGACTTACTACTTGCTGTTTATTTTATATTTATTTTAGACTATGGAAATGATGTTAGACAAAAAGCAAATTCATGTGATTTTCTTCTTTGAGTTCAAAATGGGTTGTAAAGTGGTAGAGACAACTCACAACATCAACATTGCATTTGGCCCAGGAACTGCTAACAAATGTACAGTGCAGTGGTGGTTCAAGGAGTTTTCAAAGGAGATGAGAGTCTTAAAGATGAGGAGCATAGTGGCCGGCCATTGGAAGTTGACAATGACCAACTGAGAGCAATCACAGAAGCTGATCCTCTTATAACTACAGGAGAAGTTACTGAATTTCTCAACATCAACCATTCTATGGCTGTTTGGTATTTGAAGCGAACTGGAAAGGTGAAGAAGCTCGATAAGTGGGTGTCTCATGAGCTGATTGAAAATCCAAAAAAATCATCGTTTTGAAGTGTTGTCTTCTCTTACTCTACACAACAAGCCATTTCTTGATCAGACTGTGACATGTGACAAAAAGTTGATTTTATATGACAACTGGTGACAGTGAAGCTCCAAAGCACTTGCCAAAGCCAAACTTGCACCAAAAAAAGGTCCTGGTCACTGTGGGTGGTCTGCTGCCAGTCTCATCCACTACAGCTTTCTGAATCCCTGTGAAACCATTCCATCTGAGAAGTATGCTCAGCAAATCAATGAGATGCACTGAAAACTGCAATGTCTGCACCCAAATTGGTCCAACAGAAAGGGCCCAATGCTTCACGACAATGCCGGACCGCATGTTGCACAATCAATGCTTCAAAAGTTGAATAAATTGGGCTACAAAGTTTTGCCTCATCTGCCATGTTCACCTGACCTCTCACTGACTACCACTTGTTCAAGCATCCTGATAACGTTTTGCAGGAAAAATGCTTCCACAACCAGCAGGACACAGAAAATGCTTTCCAAGAGTTTACTGAATTTTTTATATATCTTTTTTTTTTATATTTATAGAGAGTAATTATTTTATCTTCAGTGCATATTTATTTCTATTTTACTTTTGACAGATAGAGAGAGAGACAGAGACAGAGACAGAGACAGTTAGAGAACCGAACTGTGGGAACTCCCCAGTTCAGCATGTGGGTCCTGCCTGGGCCGGAGCCGGGATTCGATCCTTGGTCCTCGTGGCCTCAAAGCGAGCGCTCAACCCGCTGAGCCGTCCCGGCTTTCCCAAGTTTACTGAATTTTATGCTACAGGAAGACACAAACTTATTTCTTATTGACAAAAATGATTTGATTGCAATGGTTTTTATTTTGTTTAATAAAGATGTGCCTGAGCCTAGTTATAATGATTTAAAATTCATGGTCCAAAACTGCAATTACTTTTGCACCAGCCTATATCTGCTATTAAGGAACACTATCCTTATCAATCATTTTATATACAGTGTTCCCTCGCCACTTTGCGCTTCATGTTTTGCGGCTTCAGTGCTTCACGGGTTTTCCCAAAACATTCATCAAAAAATAAAAATGAAAAAATACAACCATGTCGGCAGCCACATTGCGGAAAGGAGCGTTGACGGGGTTTTAGTGTTGTGTTGGCGATAACTTGTTTTGTTTAAGCGATAACTTTTTTTATTAATTAAGCCCTTATAATGCCGCCTAAGCGCTGTGCCCCTGCGAAAGCTTCCTCCGGGGCGCCCAGACCCCGTTGACGGGGTGATGTCCTTGTACAGGGGAATTTTGAAGGAAAAGAAAAAACAAAGACAACAACTCCCCATCACCATGTTTCTCTCCAAGGTAAAGCCCTCGGCTCTCCCGTCAGCGCCTCCAGCAGAAGAGTCTCCGAGGGAGCCTAACGCTTCTACGAGTCACGTGAGAGCCTCTCCTCCGCCACCAACACAAGACTCTTCGCCTCTCTCAGAAAGCCATGTTGATTCATGTTTATCACTGTATAAGGTTTTGTAATTAACCTTATTAATTAGCACTGACACGTTTAAGTAAATACGTATACTGTTGTCATTTTTGTCTTAAATGAGTAAAGTATGAATCCTGTTTACATATTTAAAACATTCTTGTACCCACATACACGAACATTCCTAGGGGCAAATCCTACTTCGCGGTTTTTCAGCTTTCGTGGAAGGTTCTGGTCCCCATTAACCGCGAAAAACGAGGGATCACTGTATCTAGAGTCACTAAAACATTAAAATAATAAAGTTATTTAACAAAATAACCAATTGTAAAATGAACTATCATAATTTATCTTTCCTACAGAAATAAAATAATTTTGCCTCAAGGTAAAAATACTTTAAAATAAGATAGAGCAACACCCTTTATTCTAGATACAAGTTCAAATCTAAAAGATATAGATAGGGAATTTCCATTTTTATTCCTGGAGAACTCTAATGTTAGCAAATAAAAAATCAGGGACAATTATAACAAAAGAGAAAACGATAAAGAAAACTTCAACATAAAGCAATAGATTACATTCATGAGCTAAGTCCGCTAAATCAGTTTAAGTCAAAAGACAAACACTCTTGAGTGGAAATCATATTGTCTTTTGAGATGATCATTTCCTACAGAGCAACAATTGAGACTACATTTAATTGATATGTATTATTACCTAAATTAAATTAGAATTAACACTGAGTTAATAATATATGAAGAGGGCCCAAGTAATGAGATTGTAAGAGTTCCAGAAGGGCTCTTTTCTTGAAAAAGACTTTTTTTCAGAGACTATATATCAAAGAGACTTTGGAATCAGTTGTCAATTTCAGATCCAGACCCTTGATTGAATAAAGAATTAAAGTGCCACGTGAAAGAACAAGTAATAGTTATTGCATCGCATTTATCCATCATTCTCCAATACACATAGATGTAAACACAGGCACACACTCTCACACTCACAGGCAGCACTGCACTTAATAATGATAAAGAAGAGGGAGGACATCTTGGGAGAGCTTTCTCTACTTCCTAAAATCGGTCAATAAATGGGCAGCACTGGTTTCCTGAAAAGACTAGCCATAACTAAAGTTCATAACAGCAGCAGCAACAACAACAACCAAAAACAGAAAATTAAAAAATAAAAGATAAAAAAGCCAAACAATAAACTTTCAGTTAAAACCATACCTTTTAAAGCTCAAGACTTCCGTAACACATGATCTGAAAGACAGCAAGATCCCAATGTGCCACCACCTTATCTAATTAGCCAGGACAATTTGATATGTGAGGGCAGACAGAGAACAATTTAGTTTAGAAGCAGAGATGATAAAGATTTTAAATTGTTTTGTAAAATTAGTTATAGAGTAATTCAAAATAGCAAAGATTATTTCATGCTGCAAGGTTTCAAAAATGCTTATTCAGAGTTAGCAAGAACAACTGTGCGTGATGATAAGCAAAGACAATGCTGCTGCAATCCAGAGGTCGAGGGAAGTGAGGGGGAGGGAACCCCAGAAGTACATTATCTATCTATCTATCAATCAAATTTTTATGCATGTATGTATGTATTTATGTTAGATTTATTTTATTGTTTTGAGGGGAGGTGAGAGAAGGAGAAAAAGAGAGAGAGAGAGAGAGAGAGAGAGAGGGGGAGAGAGAGAGAGAGAGAGAGAAGGGCAGAGGGCCCAGAGCAGTTTGCATAGTTGTACATCATTAGCTGTGACATAATTTCACACCACACAGGTGGATGTGGGGCCGCGTGGGGCGGGAACTACCTACGTGGAAGGCGAGAACCTTCGCCACACTCCTGGCAGTTACCAGTTGCACCGCAGTTCAGCACATGGGTTTGCACGGGCCAGGGCTGGGATTCGATCCCCAGATCTCATAGTTGCAAGGCAAGTGCTCAACCTGCTGAGCTATCCCGGCATCCCCAGAAGTACTTTATTTAAAACTGGTTTTATTATATCTTAATTAAAGTGAGGCTGAATATATAAGTCTTTAATATTTTTAAAAATAAGAGTAAGAAAAATTTCTTGCAATTCTTAAATAACAGCAATATACAAAAAGACCGTTAATTTTCCTAATGTATAACATGTTCTTAATTTATTTTCCCTCTTCTGTTGATTGTTGTAATCTTTGAAGATCCTTTTGTATTAATAGATAAATTTTAAACAATTAAACATAAGTTTAACTCATCTGATCCCAATCAGAGTGAGAGAGAGTATTTCTTACCTTTTTTTTTTTTTTATCATTTGTATTAAACCAGGTGTGTCCAATCTTTTGGCTTCCCTGGGCCATATTGGAAAAAGAATTGTCTTGGGCCACACATAAAATACACTAATACTAACAGTAATGATAGCTGATGAGTTTTTTTTAAAAATTGCAAAATAAAAAAAGTTTATGAATTTGTGTTGGGCCATGTTCAAAGCCATCTGGGCCGCATGTGGCCTGTGGGCTGCAAGTTGGACAAGCTTGCATTAAACTGTACAATTTCTTAAGGCCAGAGAAAATGCCTTAATGCCTTAAATACTTTTGTTCTCCCCAAATTTCCAGCATAGTGCCTAGCAGAAAGTCGTTCAACAAACAGATGTTTTATGAATAATGAACGACTGAGCAAAGTGACTGGGGAAAACTGGTAATTGATCTGCATGAGGCATCTGAGACCTTCCACAAGGCAACTTGGCTCGCTGCACTCTTCACTACAATTTTTATGTTTTCATCTTTGCACAATCCACCCCCTCCCACCTACCTCCATGCTGTGTTCTCATTAGACAGAGAACCTGTCTTTCTCATATTTGTATTTAGGGCACAGCACCCAGCCAGGTACAGAGGCAGCTGCCTAAAGACTGTTTATGGAATAGATGAATAACTGATCCCAGCTACCTACTTTGCCTGGGAGAAGAACACTAGTAATTCCAGGAGCATTTAATGAGACTAAAAACTCAATATAAAACTCTCCTACTTGCATTGTATCAAAAGCTGGCACAGAAACATTCAGATATGATTGCTGTCCAGCAAAGATTTTAAGAGTACGTGGCGTCAGAGAAGCGAGGTCGTGTGGTGCTGCCATGGGAAGCCGGGGCACCTGGGAAAACAACCCTAACTTGGTCACTACACTAACTCTGACTAAACCTGCTAATGAATACTTCTTGACTTCATTTTTCTTATATGAGAAAATGAGAACACTAAACTGGAGTAGTACTTAAAATTTTTTTTTTTTAAGTAGTGTGATACCTTTAAAAAAGAAATGTTAATACAAAATGGAACTCCAAATATGTATTTAAAAAAGAAAAAAGTGGGGCTGCTTCGGTCAATTAGAGGAGGCATGATACTTGTGGGAGAAAGAACTGGGTCCCTGTCATCTTCCCCCTTCTCCCTCTCTCTTATCATATAAGGAGGCCCCTAGACATCTCCCTGGAACCCCAGGGCTCCACGGAACCCAGCTGGAAAACAATGAACTAAAAGCCTGTAAGGTCCCTCCAGTTGTAACATTCTATGATTCTATAATTGGACTTCTTCTTTTGTTTTTTTAAATGTATTTTAAAAAATTTTTTAAATTTTTTATTGTGATAGAGAGAGAGAGAGATATACAGACACAGAATAGAGAGAAAGGGGAGGGCCCAGAACAGTCTCCAAAGTAGCACATCATTGGTTTTTCCACATAGTTTCATTCCACAGGTGGGTGGGGCTGCACAGGGCAGGAACTGGGCTGGGGTCTTCACCCCGGTGAGAACTGAACTGGGGGAACTCCCCAGTTCAGCTTATGGGTCCACAAGGGCCGGGGCCGGGATTCGATCCTCGGTCCTCAGGGCTGCAAAGTGAGTGTTTAACCCACTGAGTCATCCTGGCTTCCCCTTGACCTCTTCTAAGGTTCTAAAATCAACATCAAGATACCTCCCAAGCAAGTACACATTATCCTGTAGATTATGTAGCAGCAGCATCTTTCCTGTGACTACTGTCTAAACTACACAATTGTAGGTGGATCCTTTAGGAAATGCAGTTCCTTGCATGGCTGGTGTTATTCCTCCTATAGCCTGTTATGAAGACTTCATTACATGTATGCACTATGTTCCACAGAGGAGGATGTACAGGGACAAGTCCAGGCATGTATCATTTCCTTAAAGAGCCTACATCTACTGGGACAATCCAAAGGATAACTACAATGGGGAGTAAACACTGAGGGTATCATCAGGATGCTGATGCTTAAGGGCTGCAATTATTTCTGATTGATAAGGTCAGGAAAGCGTTCATGGAAGAGATTATAAGCTGGGCTATTAAGAATGGTAGGCTTGAACACAAAGGAATGGTAGCAGAGGTTACTCCATGAACACTGGCAAAAAGGCAGAACACCATGGGCAAGTACAGGGAACTGCACCTATAGGACGTGAGAATATATATTGGGAAGTAAAATAGATTACTGACAGAATGTGTAGATCCTAACCAAAGTTTTATTGCAGAGGAATGCTTCAATAGGTTAAAGTAGAGGAAAGAGGCTGAAGAAAGAGGTACTTGTAAGGAGGCAAAAAGTATGAATGCCTGAATTCAGCGCAGTAGCAGGAATGGAGGAGAGGGGAGCTGTCTGGAGCCATTCCCACAGCAGTGAGTGAGGTGCCATGGGAGGAGTCAAAGATGATGCAGAGGCCAAAACTGAAGCAAGAAGGGAAAAAGGGTGTCATGAAGAAAAAGAACACATGACAAAGTTCAGAGACAGATGATGAGTGCTAACTGCCATCAGAAACGTCCTGTAGGAAACTGCAAACAATGAATTAAACTTGGGAAAGAGGTCAGAGCTGTATATATACTTTGGGAAGAATTTTTTCAGATAAGGCAGATGAAGTTTTAAGAAAGAATAAGATCACTGAGAAAGAAGTGAAAGAAGACAATTCTAAGTGCTGAGATTTGGGAGCTAGCAATATTAATGGACAATGGGAGCAAAATGAGTCAAAGTGTGATCAGAGAGGTACAAGGAGAACTGAGAAAGCACAGTTATATGTGTATATACATGTGTATATACATGTGTATACTCAATTATATACATGTGTATACTCATTTATCAAGAAGGAGCTTAGTTCTTAACCTGAAGGATCACAGAAATTGATAAATAGGGTTTTCTAAAGTATGTTCTAGGAACACTAGTTTTAGTAGCTGTTAAAAGATACTTTATGTTCATCGCTTCTCGGCCTTTTGGCTAAGATCAAATGTAAAAGATACTTTATGTTCAAAAGAGGACTCAGTAATCAAAAAAGGTTGGGGTATTGGCCCTTTATCTCCTATAGGAATTCAAAGAGTATATCACATTGAGCCATAAACCCTTTTTGTTTGACATCCTTGACAGCAGTGTTCTTTGCACAGGAAGTCTGCTTGAGAAACATTAAGAGTAAAAATTAAAAATTCACAAAATATTAAAACAGGACAGTTATTATTTCATCCAATTTTTTTCACTTTATAGGTGAAGAAAGTTAATTATATGATAAACTATAATACTACAATGCTTTATTCTTGGTAGGTGATAAAGAATAAATGTGTGTTGCAAAAGACTGAATGTGAACTGCGATCTCTCACCATATACCAAAATTAACTCAAAATGGATTAAAGACCTCCAAATAAGAAAGAAAACAATAAATCGCATAGAAGAAAACATTGGCACTAAACTTATAGACCTGGGATTCAAGGAGGACTTTATGAATCTGACCTCAATGGCAAGGGAAGTAAAAGCACAAATAAACAAATGGGACCTTATCAAGCTAAAAGGCTTCTGTGCTGCAAAGGAAAGCATCAACAAAGCAAAGAGGCAACCAACTAACTGGGAGAAAATATTTGCAAACAATGTCTCTGATAAGGGGCTAATATAAAAAATATACAAAGAACTTGTACAACTCAACAAGAAAAAAACAAGCAATCCAATTTAAAAATGGGCAGATGACCTTAACAGACACTTCTCTCGTGAAGACATACATATGGCCAACAGATATATGAAAAAATGCTCAACTTCACTAGCAATTAGGGAGATGCAAATAAAAACCACAATGAGATACCATCTTACACCTGTTAGAATGGCTATAATCAACAAGACAAGGGATAACAAGTGCTGGAGAGGCTGTGGACAAAAAGGAACCCTCATACACTGCTGGTGGGAATGTAAA
>PVKE010024536.1:0-23738 GCA_004027555.1 Craseonycteris thonglongyai | reverse complement strand
ACCTCTGCAGAGACCACAAAGATGAAGTTTTAAACTGTATTGCCACTGGAGATGAAACTTGGGTTCATCATTATGAGCCTGAGGCAAAGCAGGAGTCCACACAGTGGCATTAAAAGGCCATGAAACCCCCTAAGAAGTTCAAGGAGATGCAATTCGCTGGAAAATTTGTGGCTACTCTTTTTTGGGATACAGAAGGGATTCTGTTGGTTGATTAAAAGTGTCACAATAACTCATGAGTACTATTCCATTCTGCTGAAATGGTTAAAAGAATCCGTGAAGGAGAAAATAAGTGGAAAATGGACCAAATGGGTGCTTTGCAAGGCAGGGCACCTGTGCACAAAAGCAATGTTGCATTGTCTGTACTTCACAACTGTGGCTTCCGAACATTAAACCACCCTCCCTACAGTGCAGACCTTGCTCCATCTGATTATAAATTGTTCCAAAATATAAAAGAACAGCTTTGAGGAAAGAAATTTATAGACGACAAAGAGGGTAAAGCTGCAATTTTATGTCAAAAACAAGACTTTCTTTTGAGGGTATAAATAAACTTACTGAAAAATCTTAAGTGTTAGTGTTATGTTAAATGTATTGTAAAGGAAAAATAATAAATTTTTTTTTTTAAATACCCTTCTTCCCATTCATTCTGCAAAATTCTTGACCACTTCTCCTGTGTAAATAACCATACTCTTACAGAGTTTGAGTTCCCTGGAACCAGATTGTACGATAGGGAGTTGCATGCTGAAGTTTTATTGCAGAATGGTGTTGGAATAAACACCTCTAATAGGCAGTAATGGGCAGAATAAGAAGCTGCATAACACTGCTTACAAATGAGGCCTCAGCTGACCATTGAAGACACTATGAGGCTGGATGGACCTTCAGAGTTGACTTAAATTGAGGCAAAGGAGTGGGAACCTTTGTTTCCCCAAGTAAGCCATCCACTGGCTGCAGGTTACCTCTTGGGCAATTTCTTCCTGACCCGAACAGTGATCTCAGGGCCATGTCTTACAACTTCAAGCTTCTAGCACTGAGGATGTACTGATTATAGGCAGAAACAGCTCAATTAAATGTTTGATTTAGTAGTGTTAATGATGATGATGCTATACCAGCTGTACTACTGGGTACTGAGGAGTCTGGAAAGGAAGATAAGGCACGAGCCATTTTATTTGCCAAATACATGCTGTAGAATAAAACCTAAGGGATGTGAAAAAATTACTATAATTAGCAAAGTATCACACACATAAATAAGTGTGCTCAATATGTTCCTGTAGAGTAGATGAATAAATAATGAATAAGAGAACAATTAAGGGCCAAAGGATTGGCTCTGATTCTGAGCATAATGGCACAAACTTGTAAGGAGCAACTATGGACTGTGGACTGGGAAGTCATAATTATTCCTTGATGCTGGTGTTCTGGAGCCAGGACTTGAAGTATGGGTGGCATAGTGATTAGAGGAAGGGTGGAGAGAATGATGTGGTGTAGGTAAGAAAACATATTATGCCAGGAAAATCTCAGACATGAGGGATTTGGGAATGCACAGAGGCAAATAAGGACACTAGCTTGCCTGGGTAAGTGTTTTGGTGGATGAATTGCAGGAAGTGAGGCTCCATAACTACCGTAGTGCAATTTGAATAGATTTTGAAGGGCCAGAGGAGTTGACATTATTAAGTCATGATGGAGTCCTGAGTTGGGGTGTGAAAAATGTATCTTAGGAAGGGCAGGACTCAGAACGGATTGGAGAGAAAATCAATTAGAGGCAGAGAGACCAGACAGAAGTTTGCAGTGGCATTTAAATATAAGTGATGAAAGCCTGAACAAGGGTGGTTGATGTTGGAATTGTGTGTAAAGGTGGTTTAGAGGTTAATGTGCAGGAAAAATAAAACTAGACAATAACATGCTGCTTTCCCCCCACTCTTTTACTCCTTTAATCAAAATGTTATTAATGATCAGTAAAAAGGGAACTTCAAATTACCAAAGTATTTGTTATCTTCTATTATCCACAATATCTATGATTCTGAACACATTAAGACATACCTATGCAACAGGACCAGAATGACTGTATTGACCAAACTGACTAGACTACTTACCGTAAATCCTAACTCAGTTTTTCATGCAAAAATAAGCCAGTTAGTATCTGACTGCTGTATAACTCTTCTTAATCTACTCAGTGCGTTAGTATTTTAAAGTGGTCAGTTAAAAACAATAACTCATTTTAGTAAAAACTTTTAACCCAATTATATAGCATTAATGTATTTCTATATCTCTATCATCTCTATACATTTTATCATCTACCTATATATCTGTCTATCTATCTATCTATCTATCTATCTATCTATCTATCTATCTATCTATCTACCTATCATCAATCATCATCTCTCTAATCAACAGGATAAAGTTAGGTCATTCATTTTCTGATCTAATTTTGCAGTGACTTGGTCTTGATACAATAAGACCTCCTTTGAAAGAGTGTGTTCCTTATAAGTGCAGACGTGTGTGTTGTACATGGTATTTATCATGAATATTTGAACTCTGACATTATTTTAGAAGTATAAGTCATATTAGACTCAATTTATCTTTATTTTTTACTTTTTTTATTTTAAATTGTTGCATAATTTAATGGAAACAATGCCTGAGTCTACTTAAACAGTGGCTATCCTGAACGAACCTTTAACTGGGGCTACATAAAACTTAAAACTCTTCTTTTTATATATTTTTACATTTCAATGTAAATATCTGTACCTATTAATTATATTCTTTACTTTTTATATTACTAATTTATTCAGTAACTATCTAGAATCTAGATAAAATTAACCTATCTTTAAAATTTATTATTATTATTATTTCTAAATATTTTATTTATTTATTTATTTATTTTTGACAGAGAGAGAGATACAGAGACAGAGAGAGAGAGAGAGAGGGAGAGAGAACTGGACTGGGGGAGCTCCCAGCTCAGCACACGGCTCCGCACGGGCTGGGGACGGGATTCGATCCTCAGTCCCCAGCTCTGCAAAGTGAGCGCTTAACCCACTGAGCCATCAAAATACAATGCTTGAAATTACTATTGCTCATGT
Organism: Craseonycteris thonglongyai; assembly: GCA_004027555.1. Taxonomy (NCBI): domain Eukaryota; kingdom Metazoa; phylum Chordata; class Mammalia; order Chiroptera; family Craseonycteridae; genus Craseonycteris; species Craseonycteris thonglongyai. The sequence goes on along the minus strand of PVKE010024536.1, from coordinate 20,670 downwards.
ATGGTGCTTCTTTCAACACTCATAATCCTCTTCTCATTTTATAAAGCTACCGTAGTCAGATACTTGAGAAGGAAGAAGCATAGTTTCCTTTTCCATGGTTTTTGATGTACGTTTTTGTGTGTGTTTTATTTTGTAAAAGATGTCAGTTATTATGTTGAGCTATTTTTTTAATTGAACTTTTTATTTAGAGATGTATAATTATAGATTCAAATGCAGTTGTAAGAAATAATACAGAATGATTATGTGTACTCTTTGACCATTTCCTTCAATAATAATATCCCACAAAACTGTGGTATGACAACCAGGATATTGAGATTGATATAATCAAGGTATAGAACGTACCTATCATCACAAGGAGTCCTCATATTGCCCCATTTACCACCATAATGCCCCTTAATGTTCTCTCCTCCTTCTTGTTCTCTACTAAACTATTTTTCATTTCTATAACTTCTGTCATTTGAAAAATGTTACATAAATAGAACCCTATAGTATGTAACCTTTTGGGATTGATTGGCTTTTTTTTTTTTTTTCTCTTTCATTCAGTATACTTCTTTGGAGAGTCATTAAAGTTGTTACTGGTATCAATACGTTGTGCCTTTTCATCTCTGAGTAGTATTCTGTGGCATGGATATGCCACAAGTTGTTCAATAGTTACCCATTGAAGGGCATTTGGGTTGTTTCCAGTTTTTGGTTGTTATAATAAGTTTACTATAAATATTCATACAGATGATGAAGTCAGATGACCAACTTTTCCTTTTATGAATCATGATTTTTTTTTCTTAACTCTAGATCTTAAAGATTTTCTCCTGTTTTTATTTTCTTTTTCTAAGTTTTACAGCTGAAAGTTTTACAGCTAAAAGTTTTACATACAAGTCTGTTATCCATTTTGAGTTAATATTTGTATAAGGTGTTAGTCTCATGTTATAGTTTTGGTTTGTGTAGTTTTGCCTATGGATGCTTAGTGGTTCCAGTACTCACTGAAAAGTCTATCCTTCCTCTGATATTGCTTTCGTATCTTAAAAATCAGTTAAACATATGTGTGGTTCTATTTTTGAGTTTCCTCATCTATTCCATTGATCTATGTGTTTATTTCTCTACCAATATCACACTTTCTTGATTAATGTCGCTATGTGGTAAAACTTAATATCTGGCAGAGTAATATTTTTCATTTTGTTTTATTTTATGTTTGTTTGTTTATTTATTTATTTAAAAGATTTACTTTATTGTGCTTGACAGAGACAGAGAGAGTGAGAGAGGAGGGGGAGGGCCCAGAGCAGTCTCCATAGTTTTATGTCATGGTTTCATTCCACACAGGTGGGTGGGGACTGCGCAGGGTGGGAACTAAGCTTGGGGTCTTCAGCATAGTGTCCATGTGGGCCGGGGCTGGGCTGCAAAGTGAGTGCTTAACTTGCTAAGCCTTCCCGGCTTCCCCATTTTTTATTTTATTATTCTTATTAAGATTGTCTTAGCTATTTTTGTTTCTTTTTTCTTCCATAAATATTTTAGTTTAATCTTGTCTACATTTATAAAAAAATATTTCTGAGATTTTTATAGGAACCAATTTGGGGAGAATTGACATCTTTACAATGTTGACCTACCAATCCATGAACATATAATGTCTCTATTTAGATCTTTGATTAATGTTGCATCATTTTCAGCATGTTAGTCCTGTGCATGTTATTATATGTTAGATTTACACTTCTTTCATTTTTTTGAGTAATTATAATAGGTATTATAATAGGTATTATAGGTATTATAGGTATAATAGGTATTATAGGTATTATAGGTATAATAGGTAATATAATAGGTATTATAGGTATAATAGGTAATATAGGTATTATAATTCTTAATTTCAGTGCCAACATGTTCATTCCTAGAATATAGAAACACAATAGCTTTTTAGATGTTTATCTTCTATCTTGCAATGTTGCTGAACTCACTTATTACTTTCAGGAGAGTTTTTTTCCTTTTTTTAAGATTCCTTAGAACTTTCTATGTAGACAATCATGTCATCTGAAAATAAAGGCATTTTTATCTCTTCATTTCTCATCTGTATGCTTTATATTTCCTTTCCTTGCCTTATTGCACTGGGTAAAATTTTCAGCACAATGTTGAATAAAGATAATGAGAATCAACATTCTTGCTTTATTCCCAGTCTTAAGGGAAAATAAAATTTTTTTAACTGTAAACTATGCTAGTTGGAGTTTTTTTTTTGTTGAGATTCTTTATGAAGTTGAGAAATTTCACCTTTATTTCTGTTCTCTGGACAGTTTTTAATCCCAATTGGGTGTTGAATTTGTCAAGTGATTTTTCTCCCTTGATTGACCCCATTAATTGTTTTTTAGCTTATTAATGTGGTAGATTTCATTGATTGCTTTTAAAATATAGGACCAGTTTTATATCTCTGAAATAAACTCCACTTAGTCATGGCATATAAAAAACTCTTTTTTCTATATTGTTGAATTCTCTTTGCTAATACTTTGTGAAAATTTTTTCTTTTATATTCATGAAGATTATTGGCCTATAGTTTTTGTTTTATATTATATTATTTATTTATTCTTTTGTTTTGTACTATATCTGGTTTTGGTATCAGGACAATAATATCTTCATACATTGAATCAGGAACTGTTCCCTTCTCTTTTATTTTCTGGAATAGATTGCATAGAATTGATGTTCATTATTCTTCTAAAGTTTGGTAAGATTCTCTTGTAAAACTGTCTGGGCCTGGAAAACTTGGTAGGATGGGGTTAGCTTTTAAATTACAAGTTCAATTTTCTTAATAGTTATAGAACTATTCAAATTATCTGTTTCATATAGGATTAGCTGTTATAATTTGTATTTTTAAAAGAATTGATCTTTTTAACTAAGGTGTCAGATTTGTGTGTAAAGTTGTTTATAGTATTTTCTTATCCTTTGATATCATCAGCGTCTGTAGTTATAGTCCCTATTTCATTCTTTATATTGGTAATTTGTGTCATTTTTGTCACACTTGCTAGAAAATTGTTAATTTTTATTGATTTTTTTTGAGAAACAGCTATTTTTTCCACTGGTTTTCTTTATTTTTCTGCTTTTCAGTTTATCTCTTATTTTTAATATTCTCTTCCTTGTTTGATTTGGGTTTATTTTTCTCTTTTTTTTTCTAGGTTCTCTAGGTGGTAGCTTTGATTATTGCTTTAGACTTCTGCTTTTTTTCTAATATGTGAACTTGGTGCTACAAATTTTCCTCTCATCACTGCTTTAGCTTTGTCCCCAAAATATGAATATGTTTTATTTTCACTGTCATTTAGTTCAGTATAGATTTTCAAATTTCTCATGAAACTTTTCCTTTGACCCATGAATTATTCAGAATTGTGTTGTTTAGTTTCAGAGTGCTTAGAGATTTATTATCTTTTTTATTGACTCCATTATGATGAGAGAACACACTCAAAATGATTTAACATTTTTTCAACTTGCAGTTTGTTTTATGAACCAAGATATGGTCTGTCTTGGTGGATGAACCATAGGCACTTGAGAAGAATGTGTGTTCAGCTGTTATTGGGTAGGGTGTTCAATAAATGTTAATTAAATTGTGTTGTTTTATAGTATTGCTGTGTCCAATATCCTTATTGATTTTCTGTCGTAGGGGTGTTGAAGTATGCAAATATTTTTGTGGATTAATCTATTTCTCCATTTACCTTCACCAGTTTTTCTTCATATTTTTTTGTAGCCCTTTTTCTTGGTGAATACATATTTAGGATTCCTATAGCTTTTTGGTAGATTGGACCTTTTATCATAATATAATGTCTCTCTTTGTCTCTGGTACTTTTCTCTGCTCTGAAGTCTACTTTACTTGATATTAAGTAGCCATTCTTATTTTAACTTTGTAATATAATTGTCTTAAATATTTCCTCTACATATAGTTAGAACCACATCAGGTGGTATTATAATTTTTCTTCAACTATTAACCACAATTTAGAACACTTAAGATATGATACCTGTTTTCTTTCCCTTCTAGACTTCATACTGGTTTCTAGTTCTACTTTGGGCCTCTTTATTGAAGATATTATTCTAAATTTCTTTCCCAGGTTTGTAAGTCTTACCATTTTCCCCTTCTACCAGCTACTGCTTTATCTGCTGAACTTATTTCAAAGCAAGTTATGTCAGAGTGTTATTCCACTTACTTCTGGAAGAAAATGAAATCTAACTATATCTCTATACAAAGATAACAAGGATAATAAAATTCTAAAGTGTGAAAGGGAGATGTGAAAAAAAGAGCATTCACAATAAGCTTGAGGAGTTTTGAGACACACATTTGATGTGTACATTGATCTGCGGCAAGATCTTGACGTTGTCATATAACACTAAGATTGCAAAATAAGTAAAGATAGTGTTTCCATCTTACACTAATTTTTACCGAAAGATAGGCCTGAATAAAAGCCAGCTGAATGTATGCCAGTCCCCAGGCATATGTACAAGAAATTGCATAGCATAAAAGAGCAAAACCACAGTAAATAACGTGATTGGTGCAGACAGATGCTGCAGGTAAATGTGGCTTTTATTTTGAATAAAGAGCTAAGTATACTTTCATTGATATGACTTCACATCATATGTTTTTCCAAATTTATAATTTTCAAATATTATTTACATTATAGTTTTTACATTTTTCTGTTATTTATTATCTCCACTGCCTGTTTGGCTATGAACTTCAATACAAATGATAAATTTTATTGTTTTAAAGCATTCTGATTTTATACAGTAAGGACAAATGGAAAACAAAGTAGTTCAAAATTTGTATCCAGAAAGTTGTGTCGGACATTAATCATTAGATTACAAAGTTTGATTAGAAATCCTGAAAATTGCTTTTTTTTCTCCAGCCTTTCATGTGGTAGACCTGGTCTCTTTGAGAGCATTTTTTACATTGCATCTTAATTTATTGACATGCCTCTCATGAGAATGTGAGCTCCTGAAAAGCTGGGTTCAGCACCTTATATGCTTGTTAACTTAAGTAATGTACTATTAGAAGAGACAATTTTTATTACAAAGTTTATTTGTAACTTTTCATAAATGTTAATTCTAGAAAAAATGAATCTGCTACAGCTAGTTGCAAAAATAGTCCTTTATTAACATTTGTAAAGTGGATATGAACTGTAATATTTATTAGTCTATTAAATGATATTAATATGTATTTTGTACCCACTTTGGATTCTGTAATCTATTGATCACTTAGGAATGTCAAAATAATATAAAGCATAATTTACTCTTTATAGAAGTCTGTAATCTAGTTATGAAGCTAAGACGAATATATGAAACAATTCAAGTAAATCTAAGCTTATATACAACACATACTTAAACTGTCTGGTACAGAGTATACACATTAGAGAATCAAAGTACAGACAGGTCACAGAGAACTGGAGGATCAGGGAAGGGTTCCTAGAGAAGGTGAGATTTGACTAGGGTCCTGAAGTATGGGGTACAGTTTGGATAGATGGAGGAGGGAAAGACCAATGGTATGGGGAAAATAAGGAATTTCCTAAGAAAAATAGTTTTAAGTAAGAAATAAAATTCTTTTAAATCCTAGAAAAGAAAGAAGACTTCTTAAGAACCGTTGACTATTTTGAGATTGCACTTCTTCTTTGTTGCCTAGTGAGGATTTCTCAGAAGGATGATGAATGATCTAGATAATGGAAGATATTTGTTAGGGGGAGGGGGTGTTCATGATGATGGCTGTCCAAGTTTGATGGGCCATATTTAATCTTAGTAGTTGGAAGAAACTCAGTGAATAAAAACTAAAGCTTGTAAATGGTGTGGGATAATCAGAGACTTCTATGAAAGAGAAAGATCAACAAGCAAAACTATATTAGGCCCATGTCTCTATATTGCAAGATGCCAAGACAACCTAAGGGCAGTGGCCTCAAATCTTTAACCACTGAACTCATTAAGAAAGGGACTTCTAGTTAAAGATTTTTTTCCCCAACCATTGCTGAATACATAGACCCTGGCATAGATAATATCTTCAAATTGGAAAGATTATGCCCATATGTAAATTTAACACATAAGTGTTTAATTATGTAAGTCATATATTTTTGGTATTTGTTTTGAATATGATTTATGAAATGTTGGCTTGCAGAAAATTGGCACATATAGATATGTTGAAAGAGGTTTAGAATTTTTATCAACATAAATTGTATATAAAATTTTATATAAAATATATATTTTATATACCCCAGTAGTGTTATCATTTTTTCTAACACATTTAAAGGAGGAAACCAATTTCCACATTGTGGGTCTCAAGAGGAAGTGGAAAGAAACCCATAAAACAATTCTCTAGGTTTCCCTAGAAAATATTTTTTTGCTCCATATGTGCCTTGAGTTTTATAATTAAACTCATGCCTGGACCAATGTCATTTGAATTTTAAAGGTTATGTACATAGGATGTCAAAACAACCATTTAAAACACATTAGTAAAGTGAAGGATTGGCCAAGCTGATTTCTAAGGTTCCTACCATACTCAACATTATCTAATTCTCTAAATGAGAAACATTCTATCTACTGCAAGTGGTTTGGGTTACATTCTGCTATACAATTGGCTGACCGGCTTTCTTGTCTAAGTCCCAGGTACTTTGGGGATGCAGACACAACATCATGGGAAGCAACAGCCCCCCATAATCACAAGTTGATCACAATATAATCATGGTAGCAAAGCAGTGAGAGAGGCAGCTGTCCCACTGCCATTTATCTGCACACCACATGCCTGCAAGAAAAATTTCTTAAGTACTTTATACTTGGAACTTGTTATGTCTGTAAGTTTGGGAACAAGAGAATTTTTACCGCCAAGTTTAGAATGGTCTTGAATTTTATGCCTTTTTTGATTTGTATCCAAATTTGTGTCAGCTGGATTTTACTTGGGTCTTGCTGGCAACACATGATTTTCTGGTTCTGAGACAGACTAATTAGAAGGTGCATAGTCATCAAATTGCTACCCACACATTTTAGGGAGCTAAATGTAAATAAATCAAAATCATATGAACTAAATTTACTGAAAAATACACATGAATTTAAAAACTAATGGAAAAAGATCAGTGCCAAAATGACCTGTTTCTTTTCTCAAAACCAAAAACACTTAAGACGTTATTTACAGAACTTAAAATTGTAGCTGGGCTTGTCATTTCCTATTGGAAAGAAAAGAAACTCAAGATGGCAAAGCACTGAAAGGAAAAAATATTCTAACTGAAAAACAAAAGGCAAAATTCTATTTTAGAAAGTTATGCTTTTCTTAGATTATGAAAGCCATCTCTATGGCCTCAAAATAGATAATTTTTCACCTAGAATTAGAAGATATAGTCTTAGAACTGGAAGGGCCATGAAGGTTGTTCAGGCAGGCACTAGATAGAGGACTTGGGTCCCTGCCATGTGATTGGTGATTTGTGCTTGGACTTTTCCCTTGCAGACAAAACTTTGTTTCTTGAGGCAGCCAGTTCACATTTATGGACCACTAGAAAAATAAGTCTCTCTGAAGCTGCCACCAACTCATCACTTCTCAAGACTCTGGAAAAGAGGAAGCCAGGATGGCTCAGTGGGTTAAATGCTCACTTTGTAGATTCAGGAACCAAGGATCGAATGCCAGTCCTGGCTGTGCAGACCCATATGCTGAACTGGGGTGTGCTTCCCATGAGGGAGGCCCCCAGTTCAGTTTTCGCCACCTGGTTCGGCCCCTGGCTTGAAGGGGCATGCCTCCCATGTGGGAGGCCCCCAGCCCAGTTCCCGCCCTGTGCAGCCTCCACCCACCTGTGTGGAACAAAACCATGTCAAAAACTGATGATGTACAAGTATGAAGACTGTTCTGGGCCCTCCCCCTTCTCTCTGTCTCTCTCTGTCTCTGTCTCTCTCTGTTTGCCAAAAACATAAAATAAATCTAAAAAAAAAAAACAAACTCTAGAAAAAGGGTTAATTCAGTTTTCTCAGAACATTTTTGTTTCAGTTTTAAATTATTTGCAAAGGCACAAACTCATAAGCATTGCTTTAAGAAAATGGGCGTTTATTATAAGGATTTACATGGAATGGAAAAAAAGATAGAAGACAGCAAGAACAGAACCAGCTGCCCTAGGATTTTCTTCTTCCTCTCTCTCTCTTCCTCTCGCTCTTTTTCTTCTTCTCTCGCTCTCCTTAGCCTCTCCTTTCCCTCCCTTCCCCCTTTTCTTCCTCTTCTCCATTCCTTCCTCTCCCCTTTCTCTCCCCCTTTCTCCCTCTCAACACCTTGGTTGTACTCTGGCTTGCTCTGTTTTAGTCTCTCTGCTGCTAAACTTCCCTTGCTGACAAAGTGTTTTGCTCTCTCAGAATTTTAGTTTGCACATGGTCTTGGTTTGTCATGGGCCAACTCTATTTGCTTGTTTGCTTTTAGCCTCTGCTTCTGTTCCTAACTGGGTTTGCAATACAAATTGCTGTTCAGGGAGAATTAGATCTAGGTAACTTTTCTACTCTAGGTGCTAGCATAGGTGGCTGGCTTCTGGACTTGCTTCCTTTGAGTCATAGTCTTATGTCAACTATCAGTCTATTCACCCCCAATTGGAATTATGTTGTATGATATCAAACATGGTCATTGCATGGGTACTAATAATGTAGGAATGTAGTAGAAGCATCTCTTTCAAGTGGAGGGGATGGGCAGTACAGTAGTTGACACCCCATACACATTTCTTAAATTATATGAGGCTTGTGTTTACATATCTTCCTACCCTTTCATTCTTCAGGTGAAAGACTCCCAGGTTTTTCAGTTGTTGCTTATAGGACATGGTTTTGAGTATCTCTTTTGTACAGAGTGCAGTTACTTATATGCCTTTTGTAGTGATGGCTGCAAGTTAAAAAATCATTCTAAGCTGATCTGAGCAGGGAGGTTTATGTTAAGAAAGTCACCTATCATGTTTTAACACTTTTCTTCAACTAATGCTCTCCAAGATTCATTAGCTTTTCCTGAGAGTCACTGCATCTTGTTGACTCAGAGAATTTGCTGTTAACTAAATCTTCTAAGTATTTTTTTGCTGCGTGCTGTTAAGAGAGCCCTCATTTGGCTCTTTGTACTCAAGTTCAAAACCTTTCATTTATTTTGCTTGAATTTTATTTTTGTTAAAAAGAAAAACATAAATAAATAAAACATGTCTCCTGCCCTCTACAGGCTTATATTCTTCACTGATTATACTTGGCACACAGAAGGTCCTTAATAAATAATTGTGGAAAAAGTACTTTTTTAGGGTTTGCCTATTACCTGTTAAATCTTTTCAGATTGAGATCCTCAATTTGTTATCTAACATTTTTATTCTCAACCTCATGGGTAATTATTAATCTTTTGGTCATGTGCCCTCAGATCCCCCCCCCTTTTTTTTTCCTCTTGCTTTGGTCTGCTCTATAGCATAGATGCATAGATGGTTGGCATCTGAAAATGATGTTTTCCAGACTCTATTGCTAATTGGCTTCTAGCTATGTTTGGACAACAGAGATACTTAAGAGGAATTGGAAGGCAGGAAAAAGGGAGAAGCCAGATTATTTCTCCTTATCAGTTTTCTCTGAGCATCTATCTCCAGGGTATTTACTGCTGCTTTTATAAAACAGCACCTGAGGTCCATGAGGTCCAAAACTCTTGCTGATCTTGGCTCCTGGCCTTTGGTACTGCCACCTGTTATTTCAGTCCTAAAGGTTGTGGTAACTTTCTATGTCTTACTAATTTCTGGCCTTCCAGTTATTACTATGCCTTTTAAACTGGTTCTCTATATTAAATTTCTTTGAGTGAATTACCTGGGGTAGACAGTTTTTTAGTTGGACCTGGGCTGATAAAGACATAGACAGTTGCTAATCGTATCTAAAAAATAATTCTCTCTCTTTCATATATAATAAAAAGAAAAGAGTATTTATTTAAATTATACTCCATTAGTAAGTTACTTAAGGTGAAATTGTGGTGTAGTGATTATGAGCATGAATTTTAGAGCCAGACTGCCTGCATGAAATCTCAGATTCACCACTTATTACATGTGTCTGTCACCTTAGGCAATATGTTTACACTTTATCTCAGCTTTCTCATCTTTAAACTAGGTATATTAAAAGCACTTACTTTAGAAAGTTATTGTGAAACTTAAAGAAAATACTTCTCTTATTTGAAATATTGTGGGCTACATATATTTTGGAATTAAGATTTTTTTCCCTAGATTTTAGAAAGGCAGTATGGTCTGTATGAATTATATTTTTCTGTTATATAATATACCACATATTACATAATAACCCCAATGGAATCTGGGGCACCAGTTAGTAATCAAACATTAACACCTTCTGCAGCTTAAAATCAGATCAGATTTTGCTGCCAAATGAGTTTGGTTAAGTTTGCTGCCAATTGAGTTACAAAAAATCTGGTTTCCAAAGATTTTTTAGATTTTAAAGTTATGAGTAAGGGATTATAGACCTTTAATGCAAAACATTGAGAACAATGTCTGCTACAGAGTAAGCACTAGACACATGTTGAAAACTTCTTTCAGTTTGGCACTGATTCATCATTCTTCACCCAGCTTGATCAAAAAGTCCATTCAGGGGGAAAGGCCCAAGTCTTTCCTGGATTAATAGTTCTAAAACCATGAAGCAAGCAAGCCTCCAAATTTTACAGTTCAGAAATGTCACATGCCATTTTGCACTAATTATTTCAGCTCAGTAGAAAATACCAACAAAATGGGAAGTTAGCAAATCTTTTGTTGAACCCATGTAAGTAGAAATCTTCTATTTTGTCACCCAGGAACATCTAATGTGTTGGATGCAGAGAACTTAAAATATATTACAGCAAAAAATTTAGGGACATATTGATCTGAGTTTTCAGTTTCAACTTGTGCTTGTATTACTCAATTGCAATGACTTGAAAATCTGATGTCTCGTGTAATTTGACCGACTTTTAAAGTTAACCAATCAGTTTTACACAGCAACACTGAATATCAGCAATTCTGTGAGTCTTCTTAGCTTTGATAGATTCAATGGGCTCTATTTGTCTTGGAAATTTGAGTTCTAGACAGAATTGATATTTTTGATATTAAACTTTAAGATAAAAAAAAGCTCTCAAAGATAAAGTGTAGGAAAGCCTTCATAAATTAAATATTGGAATTGTATCTGCCCCTGTTAAAGGTGGATGAATCAGTATACACATTGTGGATTTTCTTGTTAACCTTCCCTTGTTTGGACCATCAATTTATTTGCTTATATTTGGCTAATATAGGAAGTTTGAGGTGGATATCTCTGATTAACTTTATAAAAGCCTTTGGAAGATCTAAGAGCACTCTTAAAAAAAAAAAATAAGCTCACTATTTAAGCAGTGTTAACACCAAAATTGTTGAATGAAATACTTGTTTTATTCTTGGCAAATTTCTCTTTCATTATTTTCTATGGCTCTGTAGAACTATTTCTCTTGGAACTGCTTCTGGAGGTTTGTTCTCCATCTTTTCTAACATTGATAATTATTCCAGAAGGCTACAAAACTTGTAACTGATCCATTTAACTCACCAGAGGCTCAACAGATAGACCAAGCCTGTGAGAACCTGGGGTTTTGCTCTTCCACACCAACCATACACTCCAGTGACAGAGAGGTTACAGTGAAAGCATGGAAGGCAAATGTGGATCTCCTTCCTCTTCAACCATAAGTACACAGAAGTCCCCTCCACAAATAGTTGGCCTCCTGTTACTTACATCTTAACCTTATACAACTTCAGAGTAGAGGCTATAAGCAAAGAGCATACTCCTTCCCTCTACCACCTGTGCTAGCCTCTTGGGACCACTATTAATAGTTCTTGGGCAGTTTCCTTTCCTATCATCTCTGTCCAGTTTATTCCTGAGATCACTTCAATTAGACTCTCCATCTTGTGTGTCTATATGTAATATATATTATATTGTGCATATCTATCTATGTCAGCTTGGGCTGCCATAACAAAATACCACAGATTGGTTGCTTAAAACATCAGAGGTTTATTTTCACAGTTCTTTTCTTTTTTTCTTTTAAGATTTATTTTATTGTTTTTGATAGAAACAGAGAGAGAGACAGAGGCAGAGACAGAGAGAAGGAAGAGGGCCCATAGAAACCTCCATGGTTGTATGTCATCAGGTTTTGACATGGTTTTGTTCCACACAGGTGGGTGGGGGTTGTGCAGGGTGAACACCAGGCCGGGGGCCTCCTGGATGGGAAGCTCGCCCCATTGAGAACCTAAATGGGGGGTCTCCCACATGGGAAGCACACCCCAGTTCAGTATATGGGTCCACACGGGCCAGGGCTGGGATTTGATTGTCAGTCCCTGGACCTGCAAAGTGAGCACTTAATCTGCTGAGCCATCCCGACTTTCCCTATTTTCACAGTTCTGGAGCCTAGAAGTCCATGACCAGGGTGCCAGCATGACTGGGTTTTGTTGAGAGTGCTCTTCCTGTTTTATAGAGGCTGCCATCTTGCTGTGTGCACCCTCTACTTTGAAAGTGAAGAGAGACTGAGCAACCTTTCTGGTGTCTCTTCTTATCAGGGCACTAATCCTATCATAAGGGCCCCTAGTAACCTCATCTAGATTTAATTACTTCTCAAAGGCCCTGTGTTGGTGAAGCCGGGATGGCTCAGTGGGTTAAGTGCTCACTTTGCAGCACAGGGGACCGGGGATCAAGTCCCGGCCCGGGCCTGTGCGGACCCATATGCTGAACTGGGGAGTGCCCCCAGTTCAGATCTCTCTCTCTCTCTGTATCTCTCTCTCTCTCTCTGTATCTCTCTCTCTCTCTCTGTCTCTCTGTCTCTCTCTGTCAAAAACAATAAACAATTAAAAGAAAAAATCAATAAAAATAAATATTAAAAACAATTAAAAAAAAAAAAAGGCCCTGTGTCCAAATGCCATTACATTGGAAGCAAGAACTTCAACATGTGAATTGGGGCTGGGGGGACACAAACACTTGGTGTATATATTTTGGAGAAGTGCATCACCTTGAATGCTTAGTCCTATAATCATATTTAAGCCAAGCCTGTGGTTCTATCTAAAGTGAGGGCAAAACTATCAATATCTGTGACAAGATGATAATGATGTCCTTCAAAATATCCTGGTAGAATTAAATATGTTTTGCAAGTCCCTTGCTAAGTAAACAGAAAAAACTGAAATATAAACTTAAAACCATTACAGGAGATGCACTATATAATAATGACTAACGAAGCCAAAAGTAAATACAAAAACTTGGAAGTACCACTTACTACTTTGAACCAGTTTCAGTTTCTTAACAATCCCCATAGGAAACACCCAAATGCGACAATACATATGCGCAGCAGCTTTGTAAGGCATGGCCTTTGAAGTACATTTTTATTATTTACATTGCTGACTTCTGCTATTCTGTTGTCACATACATTGGCCCAGATTCTCGTCCCCCAAGGCCAGAGACCAGCTTAACGACTGTCTCCAGGGAGAAGACCTGCAGGGCTTCTGTAGGTGGGGGCTGAGGACAGCCAGCTGCTGTGAGAGAGCTGGGAGGTTGTGTCTGTGACTTCTTGTCGCCTCTGATTCTCACAGTGTATGGACAGGCCATCTGAGCACAGCACATATGATTCCTCCAAACACTGTGAAGTCCCTCAGAGAGAGATGAAACTGCTTCTGGGATGGTGGCTAGAAGACAGTGGCATGCCTGGGAGAACGTGTGGGAGGAGAGGGGAGCCTGCAACCAGGGTGCCAGCTCGAGTTAAACTTTATCAGCCTTTTCAATTATATCATATGGAAAGAGAGTGGCAACTTACAGAATTAAGGGATATTTATTCTTAGTGAACTTCCCTACTGTTTTGCCTGACAACCTCTTGTCATTGAGTTATCTGTCTTATAACAGTGTAATTAAGAGCCCAGACTGTGGATTCAGCAGACCTGGACTGAGTCTTGCCTCTGCCTTTTATTATACTAGCTATGTGGTCCTGAGCAAGTGACTTAACAACTTTGGACTTGTTTGCTCATTTGTAAATTGTGCTAAGAATTAGTACCCTCATAATAAGTTATAATGATGATTCAATAAGATAATGAAGGGAAAACACCTAGTCCAATGCCTGGCACAGAGTATGTATTCAATAACTAGCAGGTGTTCTTTTTATTTTATTTTTTAAGATTTATTTTATTGTCTGAGAGAAGGTGAGAGAGAGAGAGAGAGAGGAGGAGGGAAGGCCCAGAGCAGTCTTCATAGTTGTACACCATTGGTTGTGACATAGTTTCATTCCACACAGGTGGATGTGGGGCTGCACAGGGCAGTAACTGAACCAGGGGCCGCCTGCATGGGAGCTGAGAACCTTCACGGCTAAGCCATTCTGTCAGTTACCAGTTGCGCCACAGTTCAAACTATGGGTTGCACGGGCTGGGTCTGGAAATCAAACCCCAGGCCTTGGCGACTGTGAGGCAAGCTCTCAACCACTGATCTATCCTGACTTTTCACTATTAGGTGTTCCTAATTGTACTGTGGCTGCTGTCATTGTGCCTGAGTTTGAATCCTGCCTCTGCCACTTACTAGCTGTGTGACTTTGGGTATGTTGTTTAACCTCTGTCTCTATGCTTCCGTTTTCTCATCTGTGAAAAGGGGATAATAAAATTAGCTATCTGATACAATTGTTATGAGGATTAAATAATCATAATAACCATTACTATGCAGTTCTTGGAAGAGTACCTGGCACATAAAAAGAACTATATAAATGCTGGTTAAAGAATTGAATAACATTATTTCATTACACTAATGAAACTAAAAATTAAAATTTCTCTCTCTTTACCTATGAAATCCCCAACCAAGATTTAAATTCTAATTAAATACACTTTTCAAGATCATTGAAACATCCAGTTAACTATACTTGAATAAATAACAGACTAGATTATTGTATAAATCTGAGAACTACCTTATTAGTAAATCATTTTCCATTTTCAAATCATGAAAATAATTGCATTTAATTCATAGAATTGAGATTTTCATAAATATGAACCTATGTCTAAAAACTGCCACTGCATAAAGCTTGCAGGCAAACCTTCAGGCAATCAAAAGATTTGCCTCAGCAAAATCTAAAATAATAATAAAAAGGGACGTTGGACTCTGAGAACTGACTACATATACTGAAAACTGAATTATGTAAATTGATATTCAGCCTTCAGGAAGAGAAGCTACAATATTCAGACAACAGCTCCAATCTTTCCCCTTGTGAAGGAAATGTGGGGCATAGGTTAATTGGAGGGGTGCTAGATCCCTTTGTGGCCAGGTGAGGAGAGGCTAGCAGCTGGAGTGTCCTTAGGGAGGTCTCTTAAGTGTGATTCTTAGGGCAGGGGATCCTAATCAATTTTAGGGGGTCATGCACTTTTTTGAGGATCTCATAATCAGTGGGCCCTCTGCCCTGAATAATACTTTTTTTCACATTTTTTTTTTTCAAGGAGATTCAAAGACTGCCTGAATCCCATGTTGAGAACTCCTGGTTGAATGTTCTGTGAAGGCCTGGGATCTGTACTTTAGAAGAGTTCAGAGTTTGGAAGCAGAAGATTGGACTCTTTTAGAATCTCTATTTATTATCCCCCATGGAAGTGGAACAAATCATTCTTAAGTGGCCACATACAAGCTTCTTTATGGTGGACAGGTAGGTCCCTGGCAGCTGTGTGTGTGCACACAAGCATGTATGTGTTGAGATAGGAAATGGCATTACCACTTCTGTGCACTAGATGTGATGTAAGTTCTATCATTTTGTCCTGTGAAGTAGAAATCTTCTTTTCTCTGGCTTGCAGAGGAGAAAGTTGAAACTCAGAAAGGATAAGGTGGCATATCCAGTTACACAGCTAGCCCCAGTGCCGTATTCTTCTTTCTATATGGGAAAAAATGCAATTCTCTTCTCCATTCCTTGAAATATCCTTTGAAGATGTCAACCCAGGGGAAAAAGGGACTTTTCCAACAGTGGAATTTATTACCTTTAGCAAAATCATGTTTGTCTTCTATCTTGTTTGTATGTAGAATTTTAATCGTGTAAATTTTCATTCTCTTGGTGAGAAATAATAAAAATTCAAACTTGCATCTAAGTTTCATTTATGGAATTAAATGAATATAACTCCTGACAATTCTAAAATTCTTTAGTAAATTGAAAGTATGTTGAGAATGTAGTGGTCAACTCATATCTCTCAAAGGGTTTTCTTTATTTTTTGTATTAAAATTTTTAAATTTAATTTATGTTAAATCAGTTAATGAATTGATCAATTAACATAGCACCTACTATGTGCCAGATATTGTGCTAATGAACTTGTTGGACTGACTGGATAAGTTGATTTAAAAATAAATCCGATTCAGATAAACTTGAATATTTATGAACAGCAAGACTGCAAATACAGGGTATGCTAGGAATTGTAGCAATTGCATAATAGCTAATATTTTAGGATTACCATGCTGGTAGTTATCAATTTGTCCTCTAGATCTATTTCTGCCCTTTGTTCTTTGGAGTGTGGGGGTGGGGGCAATGTCAGAGGGTAGGAGAGCATGTATGTACATATTGATTTTCCTGGCATCTCTTGCCTTATGTCTTCTGGTTGTGTCTGACCAGTGTGGACCAGGAGGAAATCAGAGGCTGGGAGGGGAGAGGACCTACTGTATTTATCCTTGTTCTCTAACTCTGGCTGTGGTTGGGCAGGGATGAATTTCTCTCTTGCATTGCATCTGTTGGAGGTAGCCTCTTTCACAGCTCCAGCACTTTCTAAACTGTATATACCACATCTATACACTGTACATCTATAACACTGTTTTGACTACTTGCCAGGCCTAGGGTTGGTACTGGCTTTCCATTGTTGCTAATTTCTGGATGCCTCTCCATTCCTTATTCGTTCTTTTCGCTCTGCCCACACCCCTGTAAATAGTCCTTTATTTTGAATGTGCCATCTGTTTCCTTTGGCATCCTGACTGATACTGCCAATTAGTCTGTGTCAAGCACCACACTACGACTTCAACATGGATTATATCATATATTATGCACCCACCTTGTATGGTCCGTTTTAACATTACTCTTATTCTTAAAAGAACTTGATTAAAAAGAGATCGAAAGAATAACTTGCCCAAAGGAACACAGCTTGAAAGTGGTAGGCCCAAGATTCAAACCCAGGCAGTCTGAGTCTAGAGTCCATCCGCTTAACTATGACATTGAATGTCTCTGATTGGATTCTCTGGAAGGCTTACTCTCAGATGAAGATTTTCATGCAGGCAAAATTTCATGGAATAAAACTCTCAGGATCTTTCCTTATATACCCATTTTGTTAAGTGTTTTGATAATAAGTGGATCTTGTCCCATGCTTTTTCTGCATCGATTGATATCATAGAGCTTTTATCTTTTATTTTGTTTATGTGGTATATCACACTGATTGATTTGCATATGTTTAACTATCCTTATGCCCCTGGGATGAATCACATTTGATCGTGATGTATAATTTTTTTAATGCATTGTTGTATTCTATTTGCTAGTATTTTGTTTAGGATTTTTGCATCGGTGTTCATGAGAGATATTGGTCTATAGTTTTGCTCTTTTGTCATGTCCTTGCCAGGCTTTGGTATTAGCGTAATGTTGGCCTCATAGAATGAGTTGGGAAGTATTGCCTCTTCTTTAATTTTTTGGAAAAGTTTGAGGAGGATAGGCGTTAGTTCCTCTTTGAATGTGTCTCATTAGTGAGACCATCTGGTCCTGGACTCTTGCTTTTGGAGAGTTTTTGGATGATTGTTTCAATTTTCTTACCATTGATTGGTCTGTTTAGGTTATCAAATTCTTCTTGATTCAGTCTAGGTAGACTATGTGTTTCTAAAAACTTGTCCACTTTTTCTAAGTTGCAAAATGTGGTGGCATGTAGTCCTTCATAGTATTATTGTATGATCCTTTGTATTTCTGTGGTATCAGTTGTAATTTCCCTCTTTCATTTATAATTTGGGTTATTTATGTGTTTTCTCTTTTTCCCTTGGTGAGCCTAGCCAGAGTTTTGTCAATTTTATTAAGTTTTTTGAAGAACCAGGTCTTTGTTGCATTAATTTTTTCTATTGTTTTTCTATTCTCTATTTCATTTAGTTCTGTTTTCATTTTTATTACTTGCTTCCTTCTGCTAGTTTTGGGTGTTTTTTGTTCTTTTTTAAATAGTTCTTGAAGATGTGATATTAGGTTGTTTACTTGTGATTTTTCTTGTTTCTTTAGATAGGACTGTAGTGATATAAACTTTCCTCTTATTACTGCTTTTGCACATCCCAGTAATTTTGGTATGTTGTATTTTCATTGTCATTTGATTCTATGTATTTTAAAATCTCTTCTTTTATTTCTTGTTTGATCCAGTCATTTTTAAATAAGTTGTTTAATCTTCATGTATATGTGTTTTTTTCTGCTTTCTTTTTGTAGTTGATCTCCAATTTCAAAGCTTTGTGATCAGAGAATACAGCTGGTATGATTTAAATCTTCTTAAATTTGCTGAGGCTAGCTTTTTGTCCAGCATGTGGTCTATCCTTGAGAATGTTCCATGTACACCAGAAAAGAATGTATAGTCCTGTGTTGTAGGATGAAACATCCAGTAAATGTCAACTACGTCCAATTGCTGTAATGTATCATTTGAAGTACCTCAACATAATAAAGGCCATATATGACAAACCCTCAGCAAATGTCATACCGAATGGGGAAAACCTGAAACCTTTTCTTTTAAAATCAAGATGAGACAAGGATGTCCCTTGTCACCACTGCTGTTCTACACAGTTTTAGAAGTTCTAGCCAGAGCTATCGGGTAGGAAAAAGAAATAAAAGGTATCAAAATTGGAAATGAAGAAGTTGAACTGTCACTTTTTGCAGACAACGTGATCCTTTATATAAAAAACTCTAACAATTCCACCAGAAAAATATTACATATATTAAATGAATATAGTAAAGTTGCAGAACACAAAATCAATATATAAAAATCTACAACATTTTTATATGCAAACAATGAAACTTCAGAAGAAGAAATGAGAAAAATGATACCTTTTGTGATCAAAACAAAAAGAACAAAATACTTAGGAATAAACTAAACAGAGAATGTGATGGACTTATACACAGATAACTATAAGACACTATTAAAAGAAATTGAAGAAGATACAAAGAAATGGAAAGATATACCGTGTTCATGGACTGGAAAAATAAACATAGTTAAAATAGCCATATTACCCAAAGCAACATACAGATTTAATGTAATTCCAATAAAAATCCCACAGACATTCTTTTGAGAAATAGATAAAAAAAATTGTCAAATTCATATGGAACCACAAAAGACCCCAAATCGCCAAAGCAATCCTACAAAATAAGGCTGGAGGCATCACGCTCCCAGACTTTAGTCTATACTACAAAGCATCAATAATCAAAACAACTTGGTATTGGCAGAAAAATAGATGTACAGCTTAATGGAACAAAATCAAAAACCCAGAAATAAACCCGAAAACATATGGACAGATAATTTTTGACAAAGGAACAAAAAATATACAATGGAGAAAAGAAAGCTTCTTCAGTAAATGGTGCTGGGAAAATTGGAAAACCACATGCAAAAGAATGAATCTGATATGGTGGTGGAGGGGGAGCTGGTTCTGGGAAGTGGGCACATAATGCGATGCATGGGTGATGTGATGTGGACTTGCACATCAGGAAACTATCTAATTGTTACCAACCAATGTCACCCCATTAAATTTAACAATAATAATAATAATAAAAAAGAATGAATTTGGACCGTAAACTCTAACCATATACCAAAATTAACTACCAAAATTAAATACCAAAAGTGGATTAAAGACCTCTATATAAGGCCCGAAGCAATTAAGTGCCTAGAAGAAGGCATCTGTACTAAGCGTATAGATCTTGGGTTCAGAGAGCACTTTATGAACTTGACCCCAAAGGCAAAGGAATTAGAAGCAAAAATAAATGCGTGGGATTATATCAAATGAAAAAGCTTCTACACAGCAAAGGACACCATCAGTGAAATAAAAAAGAAACCAACTGAATGGGAAAAAATATTTGTAAACAATGCCTCTGATAAAGGGCTAATATCTAAAATATATAAAGAACTCATACAACTCAACAAAAAGCAAATGATCCAATTAAAAAATGGGCAGAAGACCTAAACAGACACTTATCCACTGAAGACCTACAGCCAACAGATACATGAAAAAATGCCCAACATCACTAGCAATTAGGGAGATGCAAATAAAAAACCACAATGAGATACCATCTTACACCAGTTAGAATGGCTATAATCAAAAAGACAAGGGATAACAAGTGCTGGAGAGGCTGTGGAGGAAAAGAAACCCTCATACACTGCTGGTGGGAATGTAAATTGATACAACCACTATGGAAGGCAGTATGGAGATACCTTAAAAAATTAGGAATGGAATTGCCATATGACCCAGCAACCCCTCTTCTAAGTATCTACCCCAAAACACTGGAAAACCTTAATTCACAAAGATATATGTACTGCAATGTTTATTGCAGCACTGTTTACAGTGACAAAGTCATGGACACAACCAAAGTGTCCTTTGATAGATGACTGGATAAAGAAGTTGTGGTAGATTTACACAATGGAATATTACTCCGCAATAAGAAAAGATGAAATACTGCAACTTGTGACAACATGGACGAAGCTTGAAAACATCTTATTAAGTGGAATAAGTCAGACTGAAAGAACAAGAGACATATGA